>JAVYIG010007058.1:0-107873 GCA_035222895.1 Strongylocentrotus droebachiensis
GGTAATTCAGAGGAATAAATCATGTAATCTTTCTTCGTGTTTATAGCTTTTGATAACGATAATTCGACACCTGGACATTTTTATCAGTTTATGGGAAGGTGATTTGAATCTCGGCATCGTTTTGGGGGTAAAACGATAAATGAAGTCAATTTGAAAATGAAAAGAATAATGCATTTTTTTGTACGAACCATGAGATTTCGATATAAACTAAAGAGATTTTTTGCAGCAGACATTTTCATGTTTACCCTCACCATCCACGAACTCACCTGTCTCAATCAATGAAAAAAGCTTTGGGCAAATATCAAAATTTATCGACATAATTGAATTAATTTGAGGTAATTCTCAGGCATGTATATCCGCAAGCGATTCCTGTTGTGATACATTGGAGCGTTCTATTTTCATGATTTTTTTTTTTGTCTTCTAAATGTTACTGGGATGTATTCCGTGTCTGGCTATACATCACTCAGACAACAATATTCCAAAGTATTTATCGTCATGTTTTCGTCTGGGTGGATTAAAAAGTCAAAATGAGTTTACCCTCAAGATGTTATGATTAAAATTGTACCTCCTCAAACTTCAATTAATTCCATTATTGTGTGTTATTGAACCTAATAGATTTCAAGTATGATATAGTCAGATGGAGTTCAGCGTTTCATGCCGGCTCTTTCAGTGTGTTTTTCTATGTTATCAAAGAAATAATGCGATTATCGCATTATTTTGTCGGAAACTGCTTTTGAGTTTTATTCGATGATCATGAAGATTAACCCATTTAATATCGCAGGTGAATATTGCGGGTTATATTTAGGATGTAAATTGCGGGAATTAATGATCCATCACCAAATACAAGTTTAAGTGTTTAGTGCATTTGAGAGATGTGGATTAAAAGATTGTGAAAAACACCTCTTTCTTCGTTATGTTTAGATTTGGCATGTTTTATTTGAGTATGCATTTATCAATATAACAACTGGGCTAAGACTGAATCATTCGAGGTTAAGTGAGAGGAGTTCTGGCCTTTAGAAAGTAAGTTTCGGGCAATCTCAAATTCTGGCAGCAAGGTAATCTCTTATCAACTTTTTATATCCAGTGTATTGTTTAGCTGACGAAAGTTCATAAAAGGCTATGAACAATTTAAAATGTTTTAAAAGAGGCTTGATCGTCAGCATAAAGGTCTCAAATTTTGCTCGCTCGCTTCGTTCGCTTGCTAAATTTTGGAACCTTGTAGGTCGATATTCGGTAAAGAGACGACAGCCATCACTGGTGAAAATGTACTCGAATGTTCATGGGCTAAAATACTCAGTATGCACACTAAAGATAACCCATTTCGTTGTTCAACGCATCTAAATAATTATTTCTGAATTTATACGACCTAACGATCTGATTAACATGTGGCTGCTATTCGAAAGGAAATGTGTGACTTTTTTTACAATATATTCGGCAAAGCTGAAAACACTATTCACTGATCAGGTAGACGGCCCATACTACATAATTTATGCAGATAGTTACAAGATATCTTTTTCAAGGAATTCGTCGCTGTTTTCACGAAGTGACGGTAGTGAAAAAAAATTGCATTCACTTTACGTTACGATTTTCCTCACTACCGTCACTTCGTGAAAACAAGGACGAATTATTGAAAACATTTCTCTTTTCAGAATATTTAAATCTTATTGCATTTCATTACTTTGTTTATAGTTATCCCAAGTTTAATTCAATATCATGTTATATTTATTTTGTAAACACTGTGAAATAATTGTACTATCTAGAGCGTACTATTAAAGTGCTAGCTATTATTATATCACGAACAACTTAAGAAAAAGATTGAATGGTAAGAAAATGTATAATTTCTTGTAGTTTTAGTCTGTGTTTACATAAACAACCACAGATTTCATTTTCAAAATGGCAAATAACTTCATTTAAAGATTAATAGGTCAGATTAAACCTAAACTGTGTTTTTTCATTCAAGTGCATTTCCAATTTCGTCACCGCCCTCAAACTCAGTCGCAGCTTAGCGGGCTTACAGCGCCGCTAGGGTAACTGACCCATGTCTTCTCCCCGGGATCTGAGGCGCGGTTTCCCCTCAAGAAGCCCCATCTATCTGCAGCTAGCGAGCGTGCCTGGTTTTGCCATGCCGCTAGAGTTTGCTCGCTTGATTTGGTATTTGATCGCTCGGTGACTCCAAACTTGCCGAATATGAAGATCAAATAGATTAAATGTGGGGATATGATGATGATGATGATGATGATGAACAGCATTTTGTATAGCGCCATTTATCTGCAAAAGCATTCAAAGGCGCCTGGCTCCCTCAATATGTCACATATTATTCGCAATGTTGCCGGAAAAGATAGGTTTTGAGTTCAGATTTAAGTTTGAAGAGTCAAGTAAAAAGAAGTAAAGAGAATGTAAAGGTTAATAAATGAAGAATGGCAGATACATGTAGTCAGGGGAAAGAAAGACGAACGAGAATGAAATGAGAGGAGACTGAGGATTAGAGGGAAGAAGAAAGAGAAGGAGACCAAAGGGCGAACATCTAATGAAGGGGAATTAAGAAGATTAAGAAAGAAAAGAGGAAGTGAAGAAAATTATTATGATGAAGAAGAACAAGAAAAAGAAGAAGAAAAAAGAGGAGGAAGAAGAAGAAGAAGAAGCACAATAAGATGATGGATGAGGAGGAGATGATGATAGCCTGATAATCGGGCAACGTGAGAAAAAGGAAGTAAAATGTCCGAGATTGGTCAATAAAGATGACACAGGTATGATGTTCGAAAAAAATATTGAAAGTGGATATACTTCATTGAATGGTTTAAACTACAACCATGGACGTAGAGAAAGGGAGAAGAGTGGCTGAGAATGAGAAAGAAAGAAAGAGGGAGAGAGAGGGGAGATGTATCATTCCTATGTTCGTTTATTCATCGTATCGCCATCGCCGTCAGTGCAGGTAGATCGCAGAAGAGCTGTTGTGTAATCGCCCTGGTCAATTTTTCACAGATCACCATGATCGCCTTTCTAGTATAAGAAGTAGTTCAACTCCAAATCGGCGGATGTAGAATTCACAAAACTATACTGTTCGTAAAGCAGGAGGAAATGATGTACAACTGAATACATCTTCAAATTATAGTCATGTTCAAGACTGCCATTCTTCATTATCAGTGTATCTCGAGAATGTCAAACAATCATCTGACGCATTTAAATGGAATACCTGCACACCGGTGTAATACCGCTAAATTAATATCGTCTAGCAGACTAGCACCCTACGTGTAAGTCCTTGAAAATGATGACATCTCATCGCCTTCTCTTTCTTCCTTCATTTATTCTTTATTATTTGATTTGGATCAAATTCGCACCAGCAATCTATTGAAATCAGGTCACTCTGCCGGACGGGTGTTTACACTTCGAATCCATGTCATTATGATATCTTTCCACTCTGCTATAGGAGTGGAATACGCTCCAGACGGGAGGGGCGGCCGAGTGTACCTGGATATACCCAAACACATTTGTTGTCTGTGTCTCCAAACGGTTGGGAGGGCGGGCGGGGGGGGGGGGGGGGCGTACACCAGTTCAGTTATTGCTGGATACGCCAATCCTCATATGTTGACGTCTACTACCTATTATAGTTTCATTCAATTTAAGGCAAAGATAATGAGTTGCAGACGATTTAATTTAATTTTCATGTTGCACATTTCCTTTGTTGTTGTAATCGTCAAAGTTTGGGCGACAATGGGTTTGTTTTCGAAAAAGCATTGGCAGCATCTGATATTATGGATTGGGAGGAAGATAGAAATTATAAACTAGATGATGATGGAAATAGAAGAGGAAAAGAAAAGGGAGAGGGAGAGAGAGAGAGGAGGGGGATGAGGAGGAGAGAAATCAGAGCGAAAAGAGAAAAAGATGAAACAGAGGAGAAGAGAAATCTAATTTGGAGAGAAGAGAGAGACAGAAGAAAAGACAGAAAGCAACGGAAAGAGAGAAGCGATGATAGAGCGCACTCATGACATTGAAGGTGTTTAATTTTTTGCACATTCAACTTACTTTGTAATCATCTTGCTCATGGAGTTCTATGACCTGCCTTTCTGCAGCTCTTGGACAAAGGTCTCATCATGGACCATCCTCTGTCTTGAGTAGAGTTCACACCAAGAGACAGGAGAGGGATGAGAGAAGGGGAGACACACAGAGAGAGAGAAGGCGAGAAATCAGAGAAAAGGAAAATCGAGAGGATATAGCGAATATAAGTTGGAGAGAGGAGAGAGACAGACGAAGAGACAGAAAGAGATGGAAAGAGAGGATCGATGGTAGAGCGTACTCATTTGATGACATTGAATGTGTTTTATTTTTGGCACATCATGGAGTTCATTGACCTGCCTTTCTATAGCCCACAGATAAAGGTCTTATCATGGACCATCCTCTGTCCTGGCTTAAAGGTAAAGACCAGTAATGGTCATGCGATTGCATTGTGAAAGAAACGTTGTGGAATCGATCAGAAAAGGTTGATCATCTAGCATCTAGCATCTGCAAGGTTCTGGAATCATCAAAATGATAAGAAATTTGGCCCATTCTTCGTAAAGTTACAAGCTCTATACACAGAAAGATGTATATGGGACTACCCTATCTCTCTCACCAGACCATGAGAGAAATAAATTTACCAAATATATGAATTAGTAGGCGGTTTCCCGGCAATTTTTTATCATCATGTATTAGTCAAAACATATTCTTTCACATGATTGGTAATGAGAGCTTCCATTTCATTTTTTGAAATTGGGGCGTTGCCAATACTGGTCTTTACCTTTAACACCAAAGACAATTTTGTTTGCACATTCAACTCTCTAATCATCTTGCTCGTAGAGGTCAATGACCTGCCTTTCTGAAACCAATGGACAAAGGCCTCATCATGGACCGACACCAACCTCTATCCTGGGTAGAGTTCACACCAAAAGACAACTACATTTAGCAAACCAAGTTCATGATGACCAGCCACATTTTTAAATAAAAGACAAGCAGCTGTCTAATCAATGGTGGACGTTTACAAATCAAACGCTATCTGAAGTATATGATTTGAAAAGTATTCAATTTCGGCGTCACAGCTGCGAACAAATGAGATTTATCAAATAGACTCCTAATCTCTATATCAACACGCGGTATATATATATGCCGGAGGATGCTCGAGACATATCTATTTGAATGGAATGATTAAATAAAATGAAGGATGATGAAAATTTAACGGATGAGAAGCGCTGACCTCTCCAACAAACATGAAAGACCAGCTGATGGTCAGGATGAACTGAGAGATAGCGAACAGTATTGGTATGTTTGTTGGTGAAAGGAGGGGGGTGGTGGTGGAAGCCCGGGGTGGAAGAGAGAATTTGTCATCATTTGTATGTACATTTAAAGGAATCTTTTGATACAGCGTAATGATAGCGATGAAGCACATGATAGAAACAATATTAGTAAAGCACGTCATTTTATGAAGGAATGGAAAACTGTTCAGAGAAGATAATTCATGTTTATCGTTAACGACAAGGATAGTTTTAAACCAATGACTGTAATGAACACTTAATCTATTGCGAATCAAATGAGGGGTCGATCACATGTAGCATTGGGGCAGTAACCCCCCTCCCCCCTAAAACAAAGTTTATAGATATCAAAAACAAAAAATGAATAATAAATACGGCATTGATTGCGCAACCGTATTTATTCGCACTGCAGCTTTCGCTCCTGATCAAGGTGTCTTAGTTCGAAAATTGGACCGACGCCCCAATATTGATGTTGAGGTTTGAAATTAAATAAACGTTTTGGGGTGAATAAAACGTGGACAGCTTAATCATCTATAAAAACCATCCGTTTCTTTCCAAACGACATCAATCACCTAATCGTTGTCTGGCAAGTCATCATGCCAAGTCAAACAGCCAGAGAAGGACCACCAAACACCCTAAGGCATCACTAAACACCGAACGCGAGAGTAAAACATTCCACCGGGTGCTACGTTTCAGAGCAGAGTCACTAGCCCGTTGCAAATATTGTTCAAGACTCTTAAATGATGATTGATTGTCAATGGATGTTTCACCAGTTTAGGTGAACTGCATGATCTACTGAGTCATTTAATTGTCTTCTTCTTTTTTTTTTACTCGAGTTCATTCCATACACAATACGATTAGTCATGTACATGACTTCAACAATATCGGTCATGAATATTGAATAGATTCAGTTGTTGCTTTAATCGTTTATTTGTATTTCTTTGTAGAATTCACATAAATTATTATTGATATACATTTGCCGCTCTCGACCCAGGTGAAATAAATTCAGATGGATGACCAAGAGGGAAAAGCTCCTTGAATGCTCAAGCCCGTATGGAAGCTTGGCAAAAGCCGATGCAACACATTGCCTCATGATATGTTAACTCAACACAAGGCATGTAGACGGTGCTTATAAGTGTTTATTGTCATCATTATAAACTGTAATTTCATTTATGAAAATGGTTCTTTTCTTTTTGCACAGAGGACAACCATCTTGGTGATCACGGACACATTATCGATGCCGACATCTATGAAGAGGTAGAAGGACTTGAAGAAGATGAAACAAGAAGGGTACGTTGACTGATCATATCGAGGGGTCAGTGACACAAAGACGTAACTCCATTTTGGCCATTTGGGTAAAAAGTGGTTTATGTGTCACTGAGCACTTGGGCCTTAAGGAGTTAAGTCTATGTTTCACTAGCCAACGACTTCAATGGGGGTGTTGGGTAGAGTTAAGTCTTTGTGTTTCCTTGAAAGCCCACATTTGTCTGAACATTTTGATATCTGATTCTCATTTTGGCAAAATATGGATTTACTTCTTTGTGTCATTGAACCCTCGATATAAACTTGTGATCTATCGATGAATCCATCAAGAAAGAAAGAGTTAAGGAGACGGACTATTGATCATTCTTGAAGAGTTATTGTAAATTGGAAGAGATAATCAGTGCATGCAGTTCTTTAAAAATTGGAGAAAAGTGGAAGAAATAGAGGAGGAAAATAGATTTACAATTAGAAGTACATGCGAAGAAGAATAAGATTGCAACGTAGAAGTGGTTGAAGAAAGAAGCAACGAAAGTAAAACATGAAAACGAAGAATTGTATGCAAATTTAACATAGTAGCACATTCAACTATTTGTATTTCAGACTGTCTTTGTCCTTGACATGAATGTGATCATCTGGTCAAAATATAATTGTTAAGCAAAAACGTTTCCTTTTCCTTTTTAAATCCATGAATATAGAAACGTCGTAACGCTCTCCGTGATCGAGAAAGTCTATGGCCTGGTGGTGCAGTCCCTTATGTCATCGATGGGTACTATAGTAAGTATATCTCAAATTTAAACTAATGGGATCCATTGCAGTCCAATCAATTTAATCAAAATGAATTCACTATATTTTAGGTCACCTCAGCTTAACTAGATTCGATACAAGTCGAGGCAAATTCAATTTAGTCTACATGGATCAAGTTCAAACGAATTCGATAATTTCAAAAATTAATTGCAAGCTCAGACAAATCTCTAAATTTTGTATAATTAAAATAAAAGATATATTTAACCGATTTTTGTTTGTGTGTAAACTGTTAGGTCCTTAATCCATAAAAAACAAGTTTTTCCTCATATACGATCTGGATTTGGAGCACAGAAATAATCTTAGATAGAGAACCATATTTTATTTCAAAGAAATGCTTAAGGATACTTCATCAAAGCAGAATTGCGTATCCATTACCAAAGCTGGTTATTATCTATGAATGTCTTGTTCATTGCCTTTTTCAGATATAAATCACAAGAAGCAAATCCTAGCCGGTATGCAACGTTTTCATGAGAAGACCTGTATACGTTTCGTCCCAAGGACCATCGAAAGGGACTATATTTTCTTCACGCAAAACTTGGGGTACGTTTATTCTTTCCTAATGATTGTACATAATTATACATGTGCCTTACGACTTTTTTTTTTTTTTTTTTTTTTTGGGGGGGGGGGAGATGCCTCGCTATTTTTTCGTCTTCAAGCCCCTCCTCCCATGCTGACGGAATAATTTTATTTAGGGTGTTGCACTCAGCCCTGCCCCCTCCAGCGCCACACCTGAGTATGCCCACTCCCTAATGGACATCAAATTATTGATTTTCCTCTCATATCTTACATGCCGAAATATGTTACCCTACTTTTCACGTATGCCTTTAGTTGCTGGTCAATGGTTGGACGAACCGGTGGTCGACAGAAAATCTCGCTGTCGGGAACCTGTAGGGGGAGTCGTGGCGTCATCATGCACGAGCTCATGCACGCCATCGGGTTTAGACACGAACACAACCGACCGGACAGGGATGGTTATATCGATGTGTACTGGCAGAATATCAAAGCAGGTGAGAAAACAAAATTTAGACAAATTAAAGGTAATTCAAATTAATGGATCATTTCTTAGTTTTCTTAATATTGTCCTCGACTCAACCAATTCTATTATCACATAACTGTTTACTCTTTTAACAATATGCGTCGTAGCAAAATTTTAAGTGCAATACGGTCCGATTGCATTACTCTTTCTTTCATTTCCTCAATGTATATATGTTGTTATTCTCTGTTGCAAGTTCTTCTTTTCCATATTAACAATATTTGTTTGTTATTGGTTATCTTTTTTATGTTACTCTTCTTCATTCTTTTTTCTCTTTTCCCCCTTCAACGTTTGATATTTATTATTCAATTTAATGATGTCTTCTAGTCTCTTCATCCTTCATGCCCACTACCTCACTTCACTCCTTACACATTTCGTTCTCTTCCACCTCTTCCACTCCTCATTTGCTTACACCCCTTGTCCCATCCACTCCACCCACTCCTCCCCTGAATATTCCCTCCTCACCACTTCTTTCCACCCTCCTTCCCCTCCATCCACCTTTCCCTCCACTTCTCCTACCCTTCCACCCTTTCTACTCTTTCACCCTCCTTCCCTTCCTCTCCTGTAACCCTCTACTCTATCCCTGTAACCTTCCTTTTCTTCCCCTCTTTCCCTTTCACTGTTCTCTCTCCTCTCTCCCCCCCCCCCCCAACCCCTCCCCTCCTCTTTCCCGTCAACTCCTTCCAACCCATCCTCCCACCACGCCACCTGACCCCTCCCTCCTTCCCTCTCCCCTACGTTCGTCCATCCTTTACCCCATCCAGGATTCACCACCAACTTCCGCAAGTACAGCAACGACCAGGTGCAGACCCTTGGCACTGGCTATGACTTTATGTCTCTCATGCACTACCCGCTGACAGCCTTCTCCAATGACGGTAAATCGGTCACCATCGGCCCAAGGTACCCGACCTATCAGATCGCTGATGTCGGCAATCAGAACGACTTCAGTCACATTGATATCTACAGGATCAACCTGCTCTACAAATGCGGACGTGAGTTCGATGCGTGTGTTGATATGATTCCTAGATAAAACATGAGAAGAAACCAGACTATTCATTACAAGTAGTACAACTTATCGGCAGTATCAAACACAAGGTTGAAACGTATACAATTTTGTATTTTTAGTTGTAATTTATATTTTGTTGCATATTAGATTAAAGAGCAAATAAAGACTCACCGAAAGCGTTCCTATAGTCACTTTTTCATAATTTGAATTTGTTATTATTTTATCATCTAATTAGGGCTACATGCGTAGAATTTAAAAAAATCCTAACTTCAAATTTACAGTATGGAACGAA
The DNA here is from genome assembly GCA_035222895.1 of Strongylocentrotus droebachiensis. Taxonomy (NCBI): domain Eukaryota; kingdom Metazoa; phylum Echinodermata; class Echinoidea; order Camarodonta; family Strongylocentrotidae; genus Strongylocentrotus; species Strongylocentrotus droebachiensis. Next base: position 9,681 of record JAVYIG010007058.1, read on the forward strand.
TAGCAAGTCAAGAACTGGATATAATAAATTTATGTGACAACTTTACTGATTTATTACAGCAATAATCAATCAATCTGTCCACATGTTTTGCAATTCTAGAATGCGAGGATTCGGATAAATACTATTGTCCGATCTGGGCGATGATGGGTGAATGCTCAGCCAACAAGGAATGGATGACCAAATACTGTCCTTTCAGCTGTGACAGGTGCACCATCGCTCTTCGCAAGGGTGACGGACTCGGTAAGTTACACCCCTCCCCCTCACATTGGCTTGTCCTCTTCGAGATTGCCAAATAGCCCGCTATTTCTGATTTGGGAAATAATCCCGAAGTTACAAATCGCGTCTTCATATAAAGCTCGAGACTCGACCTCGAAACTTGAAACTCGAGCTCAGGAAATTAGCTCGAGATATTTTGCTCAGCGTTCGCGCTAGTGCAGGTCTTCGGGCTGGTGAAGACGCACCGGACAAATAGCGGGATTTTTGCAAACTAGCCCAAGATATCTTGGGATGGTTATCTCGACCAAATATCCCGCTAATTGCAACTTCGGGCTGATGAAGACGCAAATTAACTGGATAATTTGCGATCGGAATAGTTGAAATAGCAGGATATTTGGCAATCTCGAGCTGATGAATACAGGCCTCCATGAAGGTTTTAATCAATTGGTAATTGATATCGTCCGTTTTCTCAAAAATTGTGTAATACATCTGTTGATAATTAAGGGTAATGTGTCTTGTTTGTATTCTTGTGATTGTGAAAGCCGAATATTCCTTCATTTTACAAGATGTACGGATATTGATATGGACATTGGTGTCACCATTATAGATGTATTATTTTCTTTTTTTTAAATCAATTTCTAATGTGTTCTTCTTCATCATCTTGTGACAAAGTTAAGATGCATTATAAAGTCAATCCCATTTGTCTCGTTTACATGTCATTGGAATTCGTTCTTGATTTCACTCTTTCAAAATAACTCTTTTAATCTCTCAAGCTTAGGAGACAGTGTCCCGGCCTTTAACGGGATAACGTTGCATAACGAATAAAATAAATTCATTAAACTGTGTTATTGGGATATGAACGTAGTGATGATTGATTAATGTTTTACATTATACTTTTTTAACAAACGGCAACAAAAGACAATCCAAGACGTCTTTAAATATTTTCTTAACTTGCAACATAAATTTGATTTACCCGTACCATACCCTTCATTTGTCGGCAGCCTGCATTGACACCACTTCAAACTGCAAACGTTGGGGTAAGATCGGTGAGTGTGAACGCAACCCGGCTTACATGTTGCAGAACTGCCGTCGAAGCTGCAAGCAATGCAAGGCTATTGACACTGAGACAGGACAAGAAGATGGTGAGTGTTATTGTTAAATATCTAAATGTCCATTTTGTACCCATCCTCTTAATCGTTAGTAGAAGTTTACCTGACCAGGCCCGTCGCTACAACATTTTTGTTGGCAAATTAATTAATTGCATCCCCTCACTTTTTTCTCAGTTCATCCTTGTCAGCAAGTTCTAACATATGAGGAACTGTTTATTTATTTATCTTGTTGATGGTTCCAAAAATGTTCCCGAGCATAACATTTTGAAGACCACCTACGACGTACTTAATTTGTATATTCTTTTGAATGATTAATTCAATATAAAGTCAATAATTGCATCGATTTAGTCTAACCATATTTTAGGTGTGTTTATGAAATCTATTAATCCACAAACTGTTATGCGATGAATATGACTTCATAAATGGTTGTTATGACTGTGAACCAAATTATCAATTAGGGCTGAAACTTCCGTCTTTTTTGTTGTTGAATAATTTCATTTTGGGCATTGTGTTAAAATCTCCCATTCTGTCTCGTCATGCAATTGAATTACTAAGAAATTACCACACTAATGTTCGTTGTTTTCTTCTTTAATAATGCTAATCCATTTTCAAAATTCCGTGACAGCATTATGTGGCCATAAAATCAATTTAGTTTTGATAGTGAAATCCCGTCTTCGACGATATAAATTGTCATGCAATCCATGTTTCAATGCGAAAATGGCCGTCTTTGATGACACAATTTATTCAAGATTATTAAAGAATATTTAGATGCGGAATTGCCCGTCTTTGATGATGTTAGTCATTCAAGTATGTTCACCTCTTCACGAGAAACCCGTTAATTTCAAAGTAGAAAAACATGTTTTTTCTACAAAAATTCGAATTGTTTGTATCATCATAATTATGCAGAGCTCGCGTGCCAAGACGATAACACACTGTGCTACGATTGGGCAACGCTGGGCGAATGCAGTAGCAACTCGAAGTTCATGAAGGCACACTGTAGACGTAGCTGTCACGTGTGTACCGGTGGAGACGGTAGAATCATTATCGATACCGGTATGTTATGGACAATATAGCGGTAAATGATCGCTGAGATGTCGTTTGCCGATGAAAGTCGAATGTCGTAGGTTGAATGTCATGCAGAAAAAAGGAAAACATGGCTATATTGCATGCGAATGGTTATGGTGAATGTAAAAGCACAATGAGCAACAATTGTGCATAATTTTTTATTTTGTTTAATTCCCGCTGCGTGACAAGTATGATTGGTGAGAGTGTTTCTGAATCTGGATGGTGCGATAAGTGAGTTGTGGTTAGATGGTTATTGTATTTTCTAAGTTGTATAATTTAAAGATATATGTTTTTAACAATTCCTTCTCTCAAAGAACAGTCTATGATTTTTTTTCTCAAGATAATGGTAATTATTGCATAAATTAAAGCCTATTAATATCAATGCTTCTTCAATATGTGTGTTAGTGAAAAAAATTCGCAATTATATTGCAGGGAAACTTTTGGCAAACTTCAACTTTTTGTCTTATTCATTAGTACCTATTTCTTCTCATAATTGGAAGAATTTCCAATCAACTCCTCTGCTCAACCTTGCCTTTAGTTAAAAAAGCTTATCAAAATAAATCTGTAATCTTTGTATAACAGACCTGGTGCTGGTAAACTTACACTATCGCTACTTTTTCCTCCCCGAGCTATACACTGTTTGCAATCTTTTTAACAACCCCATAAACCCCAGAATTAGCATCATTTATAATTTCCTGCGATACGATAAAGCCTTCCCAAAGTTAAGTGGCCGAAGGCATAACGCTTAAATCATTTATATAATTTTATGTCCCATTCATCTTAAAGGCAAACACTATGATCCCCGCTTATTTCTATGACATCATTTTCTTGCCACCCCCTTTCGCCCTCAAATATCCCCCTTGCATGCCACTTTCCTTGGGTTTACAGATTCAGATGATTGTCAGGATACGACAATGGATTGCGCCCTCTGGGCAGCCCAAAACATGTGCAAGGATCGGCAAGAGTGGATGTCCGAACGTTGCCGACGAACCTGTCTTTGGTGCAGCCACCGAATCGTGACCGTCACCGACCAGCCCGATGAAAGCCGAGTGGATTCCGAGGGCGGGATCATCACCGACGAGACAACACGCGCGGGTGACGAGGGCAACCGAGTGGATGACGAAATGGGCGTCTTGGGTGACGAAAATAGCCGAGTGGGTGGCGGAGAAACGAGAGGGAGGAAAGGAGAGATTGGAGCCAGTGAGGGAGAAGATTTTGGCGACAGGATAAACGATGAAAAGAATTCGGACTCGGATGGAGGAAGTAATGTCGAAGGAAACCCGAGGGTGGAAAGTCAAATTCATGCTGAAGGGGAACTCTATGGAGGCTCTGTAAATTCCACAGGTACTAATACTGTTCATACAAGCAGAAACAAACGTAACAAAATATTGTGTAGACCCATAAAACGAAATAGATCTTCACACTCTGCTGTAGCAAACATATTGTATAAACTTTCAAAATATTGTATATGTTTGCTGCAAAATTGGAATGTCATTTTCACAATGCCCGAAGTCATTTTTTGAAAAAACAGGACAAGGTGAGCATTAAAAAACAGTGATTTACTATTCCATTCAGTCTATATTAATTTCAAGTAATCCTTGTTGCCTAAAAAGTGGCGACGCAACTGCAGTAACAAAACACAACCTGACTTTCATAACTCAGCCAATCAGACCCCCAAATTTGGACTGTGTTCGCGTCATAGAGTGGTATTTTTATTTATTTCAGAGGCCAATTTAATTCATGAAAGTTGATGTATCAATCTACCTGGCAGGAATTAATTCCTTGAAATGCTAGAGCGCCGTAATGGCCGCCTTGCTAAAGCCAGGGTAATAATCGGGGCAGCGCTAGAAGCGTCACTACGTGACGGACATGTGCGCTATATAAGAGGCCACCATTATTATATCTTTTCGGTACTGTCCATTCTTTAATAGGTTGGATTAAACCTCAAGGCTGTGTTGACGAGCATGATACGTGTAGTTCATGGGCTTCAGAAGGTGACTGTACGAGTAATCCTGAGTGGATGGCTATCAAATGTCCTGTTAGTTGCGGACTATGCGGAGATACTGATATCGAACCAGGTGATTTAATGCGTTTTGTGGATTTGGTAATGGGAAGTATAGTGTATAAATCGAAATTATTGTCAATCTGACTGGTTAGTTAAGTTTCTGACTTTTGTTCTCCATTTTCTCTGTTTTGTTATAGTTATGCTTACTTTTATCTATCTTGTTTTACTCACTCCAGGAGTGTTGAGTTGTATTATTTTCAGATTTAGATCTATTTCGTCCCTTCACATCACTGTAAAACAAATTTCACCTTGGTAATATCATGCTATGTCTGTATGTACTCATATTTCGTTAATTTTGGTCAAATATTTTTTCAAACTTCTAGTCTGAATCGTCACACATTATCCCAATGTTTTCAGTGATTTATACGCACACAACAATTGTTTTGTACTTTCTTCACCGTAACTTGTGATGGAAATTTTATTTCCCACGACTAGGAGCATATACTCGTAGTCGTGGGGTATTTGTTAGTTTTAATATAAGTAAGTTATGGGGAGTTAAAGATATATAAACCCTCTATATCTCTCTTCCATTTTGCAACGTTTTGCGTCCTAAACGTTTCGATAGCGATTTTCTTTCCAGTTTTTCAATAGTTGTCGAATGTATTTCAGCAAGATCTAGCTAATCACGACTATGCTTGTTTTTTCTTCTTTTTCTTTATTCCGTTTTGATGCTTTCTAGCATGTGTTGACCGGCATCGGAACTGTTCATACTGGGCGATGATCGGGGAGTGCGACGAGTACTCGGACTGGATGCACGTCAAGTGTCCGCAGAGCTGCGGGTTGTGCGGACCGCAACCGACCGCAGAGGAGATTGAGGGTGCGCAGGGGAAGGGCGTGGTCGATATGACCTGCAGTGACCCTAACATTGATGATTGTAAAGGGCCATAGTGGGCGCAACAGATCTCTTGATAGAATGGAGACTCTTTTTTACAAATCCTGTCTGGATACAGATTTTAAGATTCACCTGGAAATGAATCTCACGTAGACAATGAGTGGCTAATACGGAAACTACGGGTAGAAAAGAATATTTTTGTTAAAGCAGAAATCAATCTACAAATTTTTGTTCAGAAATTTCCAATTTGCTATTCTTTGAAAATGTTCAACAAAACTTTTGTTTTATTCTCTGAACGCAGTGCACATGAATCTCGAAAAATAATTAGCATTGTAAGAAGTAGAATATAAATGAAAGACTCGACCTATTACGTCACATTTAGACTCTTCAAACACTAGAAGATCGCCCACTGCGGTTCAATAATTTTTAACAGCCTGCGTCATCAACATATTCTATGAACTCGAATGTGCATGAACGCTAATATAACCTGAATGATGATGTCACAACAATTTACCTCACATATTGTGACGTAAGCGTGTCGTCATGATAAAGATGTCATAATGGTACTGACATTACATCCTGGATATGAAGTGCATGAGATGGAATATTTACGCATCGTAGTCAACATCGTCGTAGTCGTCATCATCCTAATCGCCTCCTTGATGGATTCACGGATTGTCTAACAATGGACTGTGACACTGCATGGTTTGCTAAAGGTTTGAAATCAATAACTCATTTTGTAGGCTATAGCCTAACAGTTTTCTAATAATTGTGTGATGTTGAAAATAACACTAGTGTTCTCATTCTTAAACATTCACTCCATATTGATTTGTATTTCTAACTCTCTAACTGATCGATGGAAATTATGATGTATAGAGTCAAATTTCAATGGAGACTGAATAATTAATTACGATTTACTTTTTAAATAATATATATTAGTAAACTTATCTGTGTCTTACACATCCAACTTTTAGTAGAGTTTAGATTATTCCGCATGTTGCTCTAGGATATAGTTTGCACTAAACTTTTCATTGAAAAGCACACTTATGATGCGAAGTCATAAGCTAGTAGCATTCATCATTGGTAATTGGCATGCATATTCTCATGTTAATAAACTATCTTAAAATGTCGATTTTTAAAGGGGAGAGTAAGTAAGATGATGGTAGAGCTTATCGGCTCTGTAAGATGATAGTTTTCGTTTGTAAGAGGTATACGAATTCATTTTTGTAACATTACGGACAGATGGTGTTTTGATGACACAAAACAAATAACGAATTCGAAAATTGAAACGGGGAGATGAATTTTACGGAGACTGGAAATTATATAGGACTAGTTATTGACGCTAGTATTACAAATAATGTTACATGAATTGCAATTAAAACGAATACTTAATTATTTGAAAACAGAAATACATTGAATTAATCGCCGATGAAATTATTCAATGAAGCATATAATACAGACTAAAATTCCGATATGCGCATGTACTAAAATGTAAAGTTATTTTGCTTAAATGTTATTATGAATGTCTAATATCTTGAAATGAAGTTGAATGTATCTATAGTATATACATGTATATGGACTAAAAAAAGAAGTGACAGCAAAACTGTTTCAGACTCTTTCATTAAATCTTCAAATGTATGGCAATCGATTGAAGGGATGTTGTTTCTTCTTTTCTACGTTTCTAGCTTGTGCAGATAATCACCTGTACTGCAAGCACTGGGCTAACACCGGTAGCTGTGATTCGGGCCATGTCTGGCTGAGGGTACATTGCAAGAAGAGCTGTGACTTCTGCTCACTACCAAAAGTAAACCCAGGTAAGAATACATCAATGTCATCGGCTATTCGAGCTCCGCCTTAGTGTATAATGCAACCATCATTTTTCAGGAGCGGATTGATAATTTCAAAATTGTCAAGGAGTGTGACAGACTTAAAGCAAAATGCAAAGTGAAAATTAAAAACTAAAAAAAGAATGCAGAAACTAGTGCGATAATTATTCTCTCTCTTTCTCTCTCTCTCTCTCTCTCCATCGAGAAAGCTTTCTACAACATTTGAGAGTAAGAGTAATAACAAGAAAATATTGCGTTGTACTCTGCGTTGCTACTCCTCATCACTTATGCCGAGGTCACATTTGCCGCGGCGGCCGTGCGGTCTAGAATATCTACGGCCAATAGCAATTATAGGGCAGCCGCAGCATTCCCACGGTCACATATACGCTAGGGTAGCCGCACGGCATATTTTGAATTTGTGGAGACAGAAAATCTGCGACTGCCGTACGGCCTTTGAAGTGATGACGCATGGTCGCCTTAGGGCTTCCCTGCGGCGGCGGTAGGTTTTTGACAAATAATAAGACAGACGCAAGGTGGACGCAATGCGGCCGAAGGGGGACCATACGGTGACCGTGCGGCCAGACTGATGCTACCGTTTCACCCCTGCAGTATATAAAACGCAAGGCCACCGTACATCCGACGTACGGTCGCTGTGGAACAGCTCTATACGGCATGGCTACGACGAACCTAGAAATGAAAACAGTTTTAACTCTGCGTTATAATCCTACGGCATCCCCTGTACGGCCTGTAAAGATGGGGATATGCCCTAAGGTGACTCTGAGGCCACCGCAGATTCTCTGCGGCCGCCGCAAGTATCTCTCAATTTCGGGGGCGTACGGCCGCCATATCCTAGCCGTAGAGCAAATGTGACCTAGGCATTAATCTCATAATAGACTGAATAATTCTTGTGTTAATCACTAAACCATTTTGATTGGAGGACGTCACTGTAAACCTAAGAAATAAATGCTGAGATATGAACCATTAAAGTTTGCAACACATGGAAAGGAAACTGGATAACATGAAGTATGTAAAATTTATGTTTGGGGAAAAGCCTCACATTCGCGCTACCTTTATCTTATAATGACGATTGTGATATTTGATTTTGTGGCTTGAAAAACAAAATTAAAACGAGGGCATATAGTAGTGTTATACGTTGATCACTTTAGGATGGGCGAGTTCTCTCGCAGCTGACGATTATGTAGAAACATTTGTCGGTCCTGGCTTCATCAGCTCGAGTTTGCCAAATAACCCGCTATTTTGAGACTCCGAATATTATCCGGAAGCTCGAAATTGCGTCTTCACCAAATCGATTCTTTACCAGACCAATACGCTCATCATAAACTAGCTCGGGCGCAAATTAGCCCGTAATCAAATAGCGGGATATTTTGGAAACAAGACTAGATTTCTTGGGATATTTTCTCGACCAAATATCCCGTTAATTTCTACGGGCTGATGAAGAGCAAATCAACTGGATAATTTGCGATCGGGATAGTTAAAAAAGCGGGTTATTTGGCAAACTCAAGCTGATGAAGACAGACCTTTTGAAAGGTGTTTCCTGACGAATAGCCCCCTTACCCTTTCATCTTCTTCCTGTGTATGTATAACCAGCATGCATGGATTCCCAGCAGCGGTGCCGGGAGCTTGCCCTCAAAGGGGAGTGCCGGTCTAATCGGGGCTGGATGGCCTACCAGTGCCCTCACAGCTGTGATACATGCAAGAAACAGAACCGATTTGAAGGTAAGACGGCAAATTTATTCCATGGTTTTTAAAAAGAAAGCTATAATGAAATATCCTGCGGTGGGCAATATGGTTGAAGTAAAATGGAAGGATATTATCGCCCCAAATTTAATTTAGCCTCGACAGAATATTGATGTTGCTTGACGTTGCGGTTGATCACATTATATTATGAGTTTTAAAGAAATTGACAGATATTTTATCTTTTCACACATTAATCATTCGTTAAGATTAAAAACTTCACTTCTTTAATCTATTCCTTTCAGGGAATGATTGATAGGTTGAAGAAGGGGCTTCATTATCAATATCATCTTACTCAGATTATTCATTTAAATGTCATCTAGTCCGTTAGACAGGGATGAACTGATACGAACTCTGTTAAAGACACCTGAAGTCCTTCTCTTCAATGCCGATTTTTTTTTTTTGTGTGTGTGTGAGGCCGATATTAAGTCGGACTCATAGCTTATAAGCGGGAAAGGTTTTGGTATCTTATAAAGCTTATTTCTTTAACGAACAGCAGAGTTGAATAAACCCCTATAAATACAAATTGAAACTATCAAATATAAATATTGTGTCAAATCACCTGCTCCCGTGTGTGAATTCCCTTCCTTTCCCTTCTACCAACAGAATGTCGGGACAAAACTCGGCGATGTCAGCAGTACGCTGCTGACGGCCAGTGCCACACCAGACAACTCTTCATGGAAGACATGTGCCCGTACAGCTGCGGGTACTGTCGCGTCGGCAAAACTCTACGAAGCGGCCGCTACCGGACGTTCGACCCCGCGTTGCTCGGAGGCATGCAAACCCAAACCGAACAGAACGGCGCCGGTGCGGGAAACGAACTCCTACCGGCGTCGAAGCGACGACCGCATCAGTCGTTGCGCTCGCGCCTACGACTCTCCAGTACTAGGGCCAACAGCAATAACAACGTCAACACCAACGAAAACAGCAATAACAACGTCAGCACCATCGACAACAGCAATAACAACGTCAGCACCATCGACAACAGCAGAGGGCGGTTCCTTACATCGAGTGGACAAAATAACACACGTAAACGCAAACAAAGAAAACGACGACTACGAAACAGAAAAACCCGCACGAGGAGTGACTAACAGTATTTCAACCCTTGTTTGAATTTGTTTGAAATGTATAGATATAGTTCTGTTCTGGATGTGTTTGCAATTATTGATGTCCGTATTTTCCCTCTGGTCTTCACATGGATGAACACATATGATTGCTAGAGTGACCACTTAATGTTTTGAATGCAGGTATTTGTATGTTTATCTATCTCCAAAATCAGTATTTCACATTTTATCATAATTATATGAGCCATGAAATTTATATGATGTAAAGACGAACCTTTTTTTAAATATTAATTTGTACTTTAATTTCCGTAACTTTATTGTGCGTTTGCATTTAGGCATTGCACTATGTTTTTTAAAGGTTTGGAAAAAAGTTATACATAGATTATGAAATGGTGCATTTTATGTTTTATTGTTTGTAACCAATGTGATTTTAATTGTTTTTGTTTTCTTCCTGTTTGTTTGCTTTGCAGTGAGTGTTCAACCTGTTGATATCAATATCTCTACAATCGTCTAACTATTAATTGGTGCACGTTACCTTCCTAATAATTTCCCTTTCTTTACACCAAACCTAATTTCATATTATTGAAACATTTCAAATACCTGATAAAGAAAAGATATACTATAATGCTGAAAAGTAGGCCTAACTACAAGTATCCCCTTTACAATTAATGTTTTCCAACATAATTGTGCTTTCTTTATTTCTAGAAATCTAACATTTCTTTACCCCTTTTCCTAATATATTGCACTCCTGCTAATTCTATCTCTAAACAAATTTTAAAAAAAAAAATGAGAACAAAATAGTAGGCGTGTTTAAAAAAAGAGCAGATTAATCAAGCATACATTCTACAGACGCTTTATGAAATTACATAATATTGATTCCCAAGATCTGCTCGTATAGGAAATAACATTCGTCTATATTCTATCCACAGGTGAATACCACAAGAAATTTAGGAGTACATGTTTCTTTACAATGTGTTGAGTTGTGAATGGTGTGTTTGTGTATTTGTATATTGAATGGTGTAATATGTGACAGTTAATGCTTCTCTTTATGTAGCACAATGTGTGTGTTGATGTAAAATTGCTCAGTTTGAAAAGCACGTGTATTTTCATGTTTTGTCATCATAGCATTTCTTTGGACTTAAAAATATTGTATCATTTTTAATCTATTACTGTCTTGTTTGGCCTGTATAATTACTTTAAGACATTGTAAGCTTGTCAAATACCAACGAGCAAGATTACAAATCTCTAAGTATGATTGTTATGATTTTATTCGTTGTTTTGCATGACGAACTTGCCGATTACTTATTCAGTAATTTGCATCAAGCATATAGACATGCATCTTGACACAGCATGGTTAGTTTTTTGTCAAACTATATATGAAACGATTTATGACAAATTGAAAATAAAACTTTCTAATGACTGATACTCCCCGTAACAAGTTTGAATGAATATTTATAGCAACCTTTAAAAAGGTGCTAAATATTTGCGTGCGACTATTTTCACATAAATGAAAACACAGAAGATAATACGTGAGCGTTTAAAGAAGATTTATATTTTAAATAGTTCAGTTCAAGTACAAAATTAGATCGATCTGCCAAATTCTAGAACATGCATGGTTACATCCTCAAAAAGGTTTACGTTAATTAAAATGTGTTCGTTGAAATTATATTAAATATTATATTTTGTTCTTTTATTTTGTTTTTCTTTGTCCGTGTGTGTTTCTTTGTGACCCTCGTCCTGTCTGCCTTCATTGTCTTGTGTGTGCAAATCTACGTTTCTTTCATTAAAATATCTTGCTAACTCCCTATATCTCTGTGCTACTCTACTTCTTTCTGTACTTTCTTTCTCTTTCTCTCTTTCTTCTTGATGCCAAACTACATTCCATCCCGTCATTTTCTTGTCAATGTTATCACCATCCCGCCTATCCTCCCACTCGTCCTTCCCTACCACCACACCTGACCACTCCCAAACACTTCCCTACCCCCGCCCACTTGTTCTTTGTTGGTGTCATACCCCCTTCCACCAGGCGAGTGCAGGGACCGCAACCCCCAGTGCCCGACCTGGGCCAAGACCACCCGATGCCTCGTCAACCAGGGCTACATGCAGGAGAACTGCCAACTCAGCTGCAAGTGGTGTCCACCTGTAGAAAGTAAGAAGAAACATACAGAAATACATGATTGACATTGAATCGAAGTCGTTTGTAATAAAAGTATTCTTCAACCTTTTTGTAAAGTACTTGACCAAATCGACTTTTATTCGTCTAAAATATTAATGAAAAACTGTTTGGGATATTGATGTACACGAATCAGGGGCGGATCCAGGAGGTGGTAACGTTAATTTTACCTTTAAAAAAAAAGGAAAAAGAAGACGCCCCCCCCCCCCCCCCTGGGGAAAAAGTATAATTTTTAAGAGCTCCATACACCCCCCCCCCCCCCCCCCCCGCTTATTCGGCCGGCCGGCGCCGCTAAATATTTTCTTACGAATTGGGCCCCCACCCTCGCCACCGACTGGATCCGCCCCTGACATGAACGCTAGAAAACATATATTGAAACCAAATAAACCAGACGGCAAGTCTATAAATGGAAAAATATGAGCGTAACCAACTTTTCATGAAGGGGTGGGGATAATATATGGGGGAGGTCTAAACAGATGAGCCAACCGCTTGCAAAGGAATGTGCTCACGTTTTACTTTTCTTTCATGGTGATGATTTTAACGTATAATTTCTTTTAAAAATTGGCTACTGTGGGCAAAATATAAACTATTATTTTATTTTGAACCGTGCAATTAACCGTTTTTTTTTGTTTTGTTCTCATAATTAGTCGCACTGGACGAGACCAATATTATTAATTGCTAAATACTTGTTTTACAGCCTGTGTTGACATAGATGCTGGCTGTGAGAAGTGGGCTCGAGGAGGACACTGTCTTACTAACGAGGAAGGACTCCGGGATAAATGTCAGAAGAGTTGCGGACACTGTGGAGAAGTTGAAGGTACGTGTATGTGACAAACTAGGATATTCGGAGGGGGATATTAGAGCAGGGTTGAAGGGAGACAGAAATAACCGCCTATTATGGGGAATTCTTTAATAAAACCTTGGTTTGAAACGCGTCGAAACGCATCATATGACGTACATAAACCTAGGTTTATCGACAAACCTCCTTTGTGAATTCGGGCCATATAGTCTTGGAGGAACTGCCATCGATATCAGATGTTAAAGCTAATGTTTCTATCCTGTATCAAATAACTGAAAGTCGTAGGGCGTCCGACCTTTATTTTTTGTCATTTAGATTGCCTTTCTGTGCTTGGGCAAAATCTTTTTGATATGCAGTGTATGTTTTATTTTATCTTTTCGCTAGTTCATTAACAAACCCCAGAAGGTCCTTTTCCCCGTTTTGTGTAATTAAAAACAATTCAGCTTTGCTTTAAATTTACGCTACCACAGAGCATTATCATCTCATACTTTCTACCTATGTTATGTCATATCAGAATGCCGAGACGTCCATCGAAAGTGCCGTGAGTGGAAGAAGGGGGGTTGGTGTACTCGAAGCCCCCTATTCATGAGGAAGTTCTGTGCTCCGAGCTGCGGACTCTGTGACGAGAACAGACAAGGAAACCAGAACGTCACCGTGGTTCAACCCGTACCCGAGGTGATTACTAGTTTGATAACAATTTCACGACACTTCATGCAACTTGGATTGGAAAGACCTACCATACAGTAATTCATTATAATATGTAGATGTAGTTTGTGACTAATGGAATTGAATAGGAAAGGCCTAGCCCACTATATCATTACAAATCTTCCAACTACAATCTGATCAGTCCATTACTGGATCCTTTGAGAAAACTCTTTAAAAACCCATTAACCAGTCCGCACTGCCGCATCAGATTTGTATTGAAGAAACTCGCATCATAAAGAAATCAAATTTATTGATCCAAAATCACGGTATTATGGAGAGAAACAAAAAAAGGCGTCACATCAATTTCTTAACGAAAACAAAGGGGATAACTAAAATCAATCGTGAGTATACTCTCAGCTCTTTAAATCTTCTTATTAAAAAACTTCAAGTTTGTTTTATTTCATTCCCTTTGACTATGGCGGAGTAAATTACGACAGAATAATGACTTCTGCATTTACTGTAGCGACAAGAAAGAGAGGTATATGCGTGCCTTTCCAATTGAATTGAGGTATTAGCTTTGTTGATCCTGAATTTCCTCTTTTTTTTTCTTTCTCCAGACTGCGCCAGTGAAGGGAAAGAAGACCAAACAGACAAAGCAGCCGAGACTCACAAAGCAACAACAGCTTGAGCAACAACAGGAGGAGGCGGAGCAACAACGCGTGGAGCAACAGATACGGGAGCGACAGCGGCAGGATGATGGATACATCGCGCTGGGTCTGGAGGAGGTCCAGAGGATGCTGCTCAACACCGACGGGGACCTGACCGCGAAACAGATCAAATCACTCAAGAGGGCACGCAAGACCATCAAGCAGAGGCAGCAACGGGAGAAAGAGCTCCGAGCTATCCAGAAGAAGGCCAAACTAAACAACCTCAACCGCGAGACCGAACCTATCATAGATCGACTTGACGAAGCAGCCATTCGCGAATGACCACCTGATACCATCTTTCTTTCTCTTTCTTCATGACACGTCTCAAAGATTAAAAGTTAGAGGGACAAATCATGGTCGGAATATCGCCATGATGATGATGATGATGATGATGATACCGAAATGAAAGCCCAGGGCTCATATTTTAATGTAAACGCAGACGAGTATGTGTAGCTTATATCGCCAGAGAAAGTTTGGTATTAAAATGGCAAGATTATTACGTAATGGGTGGTGGAATCGCATTATATTTAGTGCTGGGATGTTTGAGGTGTATTTGTAATCGTTCAGGTGTGTGTTTAGGTAGGAAGATTATACGACATTTTAAAAGAAAATGATTGAAATTGGAATGACATATTTGTTCGTGTTAAAACATTATAAAACATATTGGATGATTAAAATGAAGTTCGTAAGGGCTAGAACTATTTGAAAGAGCGTTTTGTTTCTTGAATCATTTATAAAGATTTTACTGTATGCTTCGATGCTTCATTTTCAGAATCATGATTACATACTAATAGTGATGAGAGAGTTGCACATCTGATACGCAGTGACGAAGGGTCAAATGTCAAAGGTTGCGGGTCAAGCTGTCAAGATGGAATTCAATTGGTACTATTCCGTGCAATGTCTATTCATCTCATACTACTTGTCATAACTATATAAAGTACATTAATTTGACTTCATCTACTGAAATAATAATTTGTGACCGAACCCATACTAAATATCCCAAATACAACCTGCGCATTTCCTTTTTTTTCTCAGTTATCTTCTTCTTCTTCTTCTTCTTCCTCTGACTTCTTCATTATCATTTAATATTATTAGTTACAGGAATTTCAGAATTTTACATTTTCTTCTTGAAATCCATAGACATCAATTTTGTTTAAATATTTTTGTTATTACTTTACTCTCAAAAGCCCAGACAAGTACACTTAGACCATAATGTATCTTGTAAAAGTGTCGTTTTCTTTATAAATTGAAACAAAGGGGAATTGTCTTGTATCTTGTAGAAGCTTGACAAAATTTGTTCCCCAAAAGAGTGTGGTTAACCCGTCATCGTTTTATGATTACGGAGAAATGTAAACAACAGTTATTGTTAATTTCAGTTGAACAACATATATATTGATTTGTTTTATTTTGGGGAATGTAGCAAGGTTGTCTATTGCTAATAGATAGTATTGTATAGTTTCAGAGCAAGTAAGATTATTTTATGTACGATAGAAAAGAAGTTTTATTACAAATTTGCATGTTCAAAGTATTGTGTATTTTAATTTTATACTAATGATAGATTTTTGAAATAAACTAATTTTTTCTGATAAAAATATGCTTCAGTCTATCATTTGTAAAGGTTGTGTTGGTTTATCTCGGAAGAGATTCAAGAATAGTAGAAAGGAAACATATACGAGATCATGACCATGCATGGTGATGGAGATTGGGAGGGGGTGTAGAAATATATTTAGAGAGAGGGGAGAGACAGGGAGTGAGGGGGAGGAGAGACATGAATGGAAGGGAAAGAGAAAGAGAGACGGAGAGATAGCATTATATTATGATATAACGTGATCAGATGGAGAGAGAGAGAGTAAAAAAAGAGAGAACGTTAGTATGATGCACAATAGGGGAAGAAAAGGGAGAAAACAAGAGAGGAAGAAGTGACATAATTTAATAAATAGAGGGGAAGAGAGAGATATTGGGAAAAGTAAGAGGCGAAGAAAAAAGGGACGACATGCAAATAACACTACATAGATTTGGATGAGATAGAGAGAGAGACATGCGAGGACGCGCAAGAAGGGGAAAAAAGAGAAGCGATGCGACTGAAAAATAAGAGATGGGATGTGTTATATAAGAGAGTGAAAGGAAAGGAAAGTAGATATCAAGTTAAGATACATTTTTTTAAACATATAGGGGAATGAGAAAAGAAGAAAAAGATCTCTCTGCTGTCCTCTATGTTTTCTCATATTAGAGAATGTTGCAACCTTATAAACAAATATTAGTATGATGCACAATAGGGTACGAAAAGAGGAAGAAAAGAGGGAGAGAGAGAGAGAGAGAGAGAGGGATATGGGGGAGAAGTGACGTCATTTATTACTAGAAGGGGAAGAGAGATTTGACTTTACGATACATAATATAGAATGGGAAGAGCAAGAGACGAAAAGATCGAGGGGGGACGACATGCAAATTACAGGACATTATAAGTGGAAGAGAAAAAGAGAGAGAGAGAGATAGGGGAGAGAGAGAGAAGGGGGATATTGTGAAGAATCGCAAGAAGGGGGAAAAAACGATGCGAATGAGACTAACAAATAAGTGATGGGATATATATATTCATGTATATATAAAAGAGTGAAAGGAAGGGAAAGAAAGAAGGAAAGTAGATATCAAGTTAAAATATAAATTATGAACAAATTGTAGGGGAAAAGTAGAGAAAAGTAGAAGAATGAGAAAGAAGCTGCCCTCTATGTTCTCTCCTAATAGAGAATATTGCAACCTTATACACGGATATCCATGTTTGCAAATTCATATTGGTTTCGAGTATTCATATTTGTTTATTGTACTGTCCAGATTCTAGAATTTGTGTTCACTTACTTCCGACCAAACACTTATCTATGTTGTTCCTTTTTTTTGGGGGGGGGGCGGGCGGGAGTTGACTCTTTTTATGTTTCATTTTTTTAACATTATTTGATCTCAATAGAAATATGTCTGCCCGAGTACGCAGATTGTGCAATCTTTACATATTATTTTACAAGGGAGAAGAAGAAAAACCTTTTACTGATATGCAAATTTAAAAGAAAGAAGTGAACATTTTTACAAAAAATAAAATGACGAAAAGGGATGTGCTCCAACACCCCCGACCCCACAAAAACATGCTGCGTATATCATTAGTACGTCATCTGACGCGCAAGGCATTGTTACGTCATCGATATCAGTGTAACGCGCAACAGGTTAAATAGCAACGCAAACACAGCATCAGTATCATTTCTGACGCATTTCAAGTTCACTTGAAACGTATGCTGATTTTGATCTTCAAATCTCATTTACGAATTTTTGTTCTTACCGGCATTTATTCGTGAATTTCGAGATATTTTTGCTAAGCAAAGGAAGAAATACACAACGTTGAGCAAGATGAATAACTTGGTGAGTCATGAGAAAAATCAATTTAATGATTATTTACAACTAGAATATCACAAAGTCGCCATATATTTATCCTATACCGTATGAACATAAACAGAAATTATTTCATTTTGAATAAATTATATTATAATTATTATCATTAACTACGGAAAAATAATCTTCATAAGAGAGAGTAGGTCAATTTGAATAAGGTAGAGAGAAGGCGATATTATATTATGGGGCGGCTCTAGATTTCAATAGGGAACTTGGGAGCTTTGTTGTTCTTACATTCATTTTCTCATGTATAATCAAGATTCTTTTAAACGGAGGCTGAAGCCTAAGCCCCTTCTAGAACCTATACTGAGTATGATCCTTTTAAATTAAAGGTCCTTTCGTATACTGATATGGAATATAATTGAGGGGGTGTAGAAAATAATGCGTTTAGAAATATTAAGTTTTAAAATGTGTTTTTGTTTAAGATACATGGATATGGAAAATTTGTTGTACGTATTGTCAATGTGTAAATCATAAAACTGAGAATTATAACAAATTTCTGTTCATCAGGTGTAAATCAAAATGTCTTGCTTTTATTGCTAACCATATTGAAATTACTTTAAGAAATATTGCAAGAACAAACCACCAATATTGAACTTTAGTGTTTGACATCTTTTCCGTTCTAGCTTATTCATCGATCACAACCCCGACCCCAGAACGGCCTGACGACCACCAGTCCTACCATCATCGACAACAAGGAGCAGACTCCTATGGGTGGCCCTTGGCGCTGGAGGATCCCCAATCTCGTTTCTGCTGTTCGCTCTCTCTACTTCAGACTTAGAGGACGCACACCCGTGACAATGCTCAAACCCAGTGACAATGTCAACGACGTCAGTTCTGAACAGAGGTCATCAACTCGCAGGAGCAACAAGGTTGAGCCTCTGACACCAGTTGCTTTCTCAAGAAGGAGTCATAACCGCCTGCAGCCATCTATCAGCAGAAAGAACGCACCGGTGGCATCAAGCTCCTCTATAAGTGCAATTAGTGATGTCAGCACTCCCAATCGATTCTCCCTTCCTGGTGCGGTGGGTGAAACTGAAGTCTTCGCGACCGATAGAACTGATAATAGTCAATCAAACAGCGATCACTTGATCTACCAGCACGATTCTGAGATTGACAAGGAATCGACTAGACACTCAGATAATGATAGAGACATTATTAAAGGTGAAGGTGAGGACATGCCGTCAAAAGACGAAGTCCATCACCCGGTCGATATACCCGTCATTACTCACTCACCCTCATCGTCACCAAGTAGTGGAACTGACAGTGAGGTTGGTATCAACTTTCAAGACAATGACTTGAATATGGATGAGGTATGGAAACCAAGGCCCTTCTCGAGAAGGGGGAGGGAATGCTGGGAAGAGCAAGAGCCTAAGACGCCATCTCCAGTTGAAGGAGATCTTGCAGAAGAGGAAGGTATGAGTATCGGATCATCAGTGGACTTTAGCAAGCCTGGTGATACCGACACAAAAGTTCCATGGGTCAAGAGTGGAGAAACAACCGTGGAGGATTATTCTGAACTAGATGAAGAGCTTGACTATTACGAGAATAATCATGACGGACAGGGCGATGACTATCTTGACATGGACAAGGTCTTGAGGAAGTGCGCACCAACAGAGGTCCTCCGGAATCTGAGAGATATGGTCCAGCTCTCAAAGAACACCACTAGCCAGCTCGAGAAGGCTCTTCGACGAGCAGCTCGTATCTCTTGCGGTCCCTTCCCTCGACTTCCCGGCTCTGGTCTTACCAAAACTGAGATCATCGACTTAAAGTGCACGAAGCTTGTGGGTGATTCAGAGGACTTTCTTGGAGAAATGAACAAGAACTTTCTGACCTTCTACACCGTCCAAGAGCAGATGGACAAAGTCAGCGCTCAGCAGGACAGCTTTGTTTCCTCCATCCTGGTGAAGAGAGGACCGTGTCGCGACTGGCGCATGGGCCATGCTGCCATCATGAGGAAGATGGGCAAGCTCTGGAGCAGAGATTATCCCTTGGTAATCACCAGGAAGCTGAAGGCAAGCATCCAGGAAACCATCTATGAAGAGGATGGAGAGTGAGAGCATAGAAGCCAATTTTCCGGTGTAGGACATGTACAGGACTGCAAAGCAGAACTAAGATATTGAACCCCTGGTGAGATGCCTACAAATCTAGGAAACATCTAGGAAGTGGATGATGAGTAAGAGCAGGAAACAGGATAGACTGCCAATTAGAACTAAAGGATTGAACACCTGGTCAAAAGATAAGAAGCATACCATGACCAACTTGCACAGGACCAAGTTCAGAGAAGGAACCATTCCTACAGCACACACAGGACTACATAAAGGAACATATGGACAGCCCTCTGAGAGCTTGTGATCTGTTGAGAATGATCACCATCTCAATCTTCAGTGCTAAGCGCCTCCTCCAAGTCCTTTCTGTACTTCCTGTCAAACCTGAGGAAGATGCAAGGCATCAAGAATCATGATTAATAAGAACACTCATCTGCTTTACAATGAAGAATCAACCATCTTGAAGACAAAAGACCCAAAATGCAACTTCCATCTGGCACAAATTAAAATGTACAAATAAAGCAATATCACTTTGCCATGGAAACGATATATGTGTGTACTTTGAAATAAAGTGGAAAAAAATAAGGTGAAATAAAGCATACTGAATGTGTTCCTCCTGTATTTGCTTAGTGTTAGGATTGAAAAGACAATGATTGGTCCTGAATAGGTGTCCCCCCCCCCTTTTTTTTTTTTGTTTTGTTTAAGTCATAAAGGCTAAGCCTTTCCTATCTAAAAATATTCTTTCCCACCGAAGATAAATTATAAAAAAAATCCTAGAGCAGTTTAAAAGCGGTGGATCGCTTCAAGAACCAACCAAACTGTTTCTATTTCTACAAACATTTGTTTTTGTATTCATCATTATTGATAACATGTGTGTTTTGAGATGAGTTTGAAGGTTGTGAATACATTTTGATTGATGATTGATAAATAGTGAGAAAAGGAGGTAAAGTGAGTATTGTGTTGTGAGATACATGGAAAGGACATGAATAAAACTAATGATGATTTATGTTAAAGGGAAAAAATATCTTAATGAAGTTACCTCATGTTTAAAGCAGAAAATGTATAACTAAAATCCATCAACATAGTCCTAGTACATGATTATTATCAATATACAATTCATTTAGAATTACAGAAAGGTAAACAGAATTAAACAAATTAGAATTTGTAATGATAAAACTTTATTGTACATTAAAAACATATTAATCATCATATTGCGATCAAAACCAAATTGGAGATCATCAACTCCTGGTCGAACTTTGAGAATTATTATTAAAGAGATGTATATAAAGTAGCATTTCTGGCAACCTTCTAAAGAATCATTATACATGGAACATCAAAAATACATGTAGTTTCTTTTCAATTATAATTATCTTGGGATGCAGAATGGCAGAAGATAATGGGCGATTAACCTTGAATTTAGCATGGCATATAAAACAATCATTATCACAATCAATCTCACAATCAAATATTATGATAATTTTTTTGAACAAATCTCATTATATTGATCAAATTCACAATAGAGGTCCTTCCTCGTGGACCCATATTGATCAAGAGAGTTTGAAGACGAAGAGTTTGAGAATAATGCTCTTGGAATGCTACTGACAAAACTGATTCCAACCCACTTTGATTTTCTTGTTATCATTAGCACCAAAGGTACAGCCACTTTCCATCGTATACTATTTTGGAATGTAAAATGCTAGCCCTTGTTGTATATTTATTCATATATTTATATATTCATCTATTTACTTTATATATCTATTTATTTTAATCAATTAAGCACTCTATCCAATTAATCTTTACTCGTTATTTATCATTTATATATTAAGTTACCTACTTATATATTTACTAATTCACTTATTTATTTGATTAATTATTTATTTATTTTTTGTCAAGTTTAAGGGAATATGATGTAAGAAACAATTGTCCATAAACCAAGCAATTTTTTTTTGTATTTCCTCATCTAGTCCAAAAACAGATCTATTGTGTGACTATAGACACAATCATCATACCTATCATAAGAAACCATCTTTCATAGCGAATCATGTTTTTTCCAAAGCTCTGTGATATCTTTTCAAAGCTCATATTTGGTATCAAGGAATCTTCTCCAAGTGAAATTCTAAATCAGAATGTCATTTTCAGAACATAATCAACACAGAGCAAGTAACAGTATTTTGTGAACGATAGAAAAGAAGTTTTATCACAAATTTGCATGTTCAAAGTATTGTGTATTTCAATTGTATACTAATGATAGATTTTTGAAATAAACTTTTTTTCTGATAAAAGCATGCTTCAGGTTTTGTGGTTTATCTTGGAGGCGATTCTAGAATAGTAGAAAGGAAACATATCATGATCATGGTGACGGAGATTTGGAAAGGGGGTAGAAATCTATGTTTAGAAATAGAGGGTGAGAAAAGTGGAGTGAGGGGGGTACGAATGGAAGGGAAAGAGACAGATAGGCAGAGAGATAGAGAGACATATGACATTATGCAAATTACAGTACATGGAAGTGGATGGGAAAAGAGAGAGGGAGAGATAGAGAGAGGGTGAGGATGCGCAAGAAAAGGAAAAAAGAGAAGCGATGCGAATGAGACTTAAAGATAAGAGGTGGGATATATATATAAAAAAAGTGAAAGGAAGGGAAAGAAGGAAAGTAGATATCAAGTTAAAATATAAATTATGAAAAAGATATAAGCCTTTATAAGGGAATGAGAAAAAAGGAATGAGAAAGAAGCTGCCCTCTAAGTTCTCTCCTAATAGAGAATAATGCAACCTTTAATATAAACGAATATCCATGTTTGCAAATTCATTTGGGTTTCGAGAATTCATATTTGTGTCTTGTACTGTCCAGATTCTAGAATCTGTGTACAATTATTTCCGACAAAACTATTATTTAAGTTGTGTTTTTTTGGGGGGAGGAGGGGAGTCTTTTTTATTTTACATTTGTCCAACTGAATATTTGATCTCAATTATGTCCGCCCTTGTTCGCAGATTTTGCAATCTTTACATTTTATTTTACAAGGGAGAAGAAGAAAACTTTTACTGATATGCAAATATAAAAGAGAGAAGTAAAAATCTTTACCAAAAAAAAAATGACAAAAAAGGATGTGCTCCAACACCCCTGACCCCACACAAACATGCCACTATTTTGTTCCTCGGTTTGCTGTGCATCGTGCGTATGCTGCGTATTTCATTATTACGTCATCTGACGCGCAAGGCATTGTTACGTCATCGATATCAGTGTAACGCGCAACAGGTTAAATAGCAACGCAAACACAGCATCAGTATCATTTCTGACGCATTTCAAGTTCACTTGAAACGTATGCTGATTTTGATCTTCAAATCTCATTTACGAATTTTTTTTCTTACCGGCATCAATTCGTGAATTTCGAGATAAATTTGCTTAGCAAAGGAAGAAATATACAACGTTGAACAAGATGAATAACTTGGTGAGTCATGATAAAAATCAATTGAATGATTATTTACAACTAGAATATCACAAAGTTGCCATGTATTTATCTTATACCGTATGAACATAAACAGAAATTATTTCATTTTGAATAAATTATATATCTTACTAATTAGTTATTATCATCATTAACTACGGAAAAATAATCTTCATAAGAAAGAGTAGGTCGATTGAATAAAGGTAGAGAGTAGGCGACATTATGATGAAGGGCGGTTCTAGATTTCTTTAGGGGGCTTGGGAGCTTTGTTGTTCTTGCATTCATTTTCTACATGTGCCATGCTTAAAATCATTTATAATCAAGATTCTTTTGGACGGAGGCTGAAGCCTAAGCCTCTTCTAGAACCTCTACTGGTCATGATCCTTTCACACTTAAAGAAACCTTTCGTATACTGATGTAGAATATAATTGAGGGGGTGAAGAAAATAATGCCATTAGAAATATCAAGTTAAAAAATAGTTTTTTTTTGTACATGGATATGAAAAATGTGTTACACATATTGTCTATGTGTAAATCATAAAACTGAGAATTATAAAAAAAAAACATTGTTCATGAGGTGTAAATTAAAAAGTCTTGTTTGTACATTTAAACATATTAAATTGAACAAATATATATAGCAAGAACAAACCCACACAAATTAAACTTTGTTGTTTGATATCTTTTCCATTCTAGCTTATTCATCGATCACACCCCGGACCACAGAACGGCCTGACGACCACCAGTCCTGCCATCATCGACAACAAGGAGCAGACTCCTATGTGTGGTCCTTGGCGCTGGAGGATCCCCAATCTCCACATCGTTTCTGCTGTCCGCTCTCTTTACTTCAGACTCCGAGGACGCACACCCGTGACACTGCTCAAACCCAGTGACAATGTCAACGATGTCAGTTATGAACAAAGGTCATCAACTCACAGGAACAACAAGGTTCAGCCTCTGACACCGGTTGCTTTCTCATCAAGCAGTCATAACTGCCCGCAGCCATCTATCAGCAAAAAAAGCTCATCGGTGGTATCAAGCTCCTCTATGAGTGGAATTCGTGATGCCAGCACTCCCTGTCGATTCTACCTTCCTGGTGCGGTGGGTGAAACCGAAGTCTTCGCGACCGATAGAACTGATAACAGTCAATCAAACAGCGATCACTTGATCTACCAGCATGTAGGAAAGAGTCGAGATAACGACAAAGCCGCTCTTGATGCTGCATGTGAGGCCAACCTCAACGACTCTGAGATTGACAAGGAATCGACTAGAAACTCAGACTATGATAGAGACATTATCCAAGGTGAAGGTGGGGACACGCCGTCAAAAGACGATGTCCATCACCCGGTCGATATACCCGTCATGCCTCACTCACCCTCATCGTCACCAAGTAGTGAAATCGACAGTGATGGTGATATCAACATTCAAGACAATGACTTGAATATGGATGAGGTATGTCAACCAAGGCCCTTCTCGAGAAGGGGGAGGGAATGCTGGGAAGAGCAAGAGCCTAAGACACCATCTCCAGTTGAAGGAGATCTTGCAGAAGAGGAAGGTACGAGTATCGGATCATCAGTGGACTTTAGCAAGCCTGATGATACCGACACAAAAATCCCCTGGGCCAAGAGTGGGGAAACCACGGACGAATATTCTGAACTAGATGAAGAGATTGAGTATTACGAGAATAATCATGACGGACAGGGCGATGACTATCTTGACATGGACAAGGTCTTGAGGAAGTGCGCACCGACAGAGGTCCTCAGGAATCTGAGAGATATGGTCCAGCTCTCAAAGAACACCACCAGCCAGCTTGAGAAGGCTCTTCGACGAGCAGCTCGTATCTCTTGTGGTCCCTTCCCTCGACTTCCCGGCTCTGGTCTTACCAAAACTGAGATCATCGACTTAAAGTGCATGAAGCTTGTGGGTGACTCAGAGGACTTTCTTGGAGAAATGAACAAGAACTTTCTGACCTTCTACACCGTCCAAGAGCAGATGGACAAAGTCAGCGCTCAGCAGGACAGCTTTGTTTCCTCCATCCTGGTGAAGAGAGGACCGTGTCGCGACTGGCGCATGGGCCATGCTGCCATCATGAGGAAGATGGGCAAGCTCTGGAGCAGAGATTATCCCTTGGTAATCACCAGGAAGCTGAAGGCAAGCATCCAGGAAACCATCTTTGAAGAGGATGGAGAGTGAGGGCATAGAAGCCAATTTTCCGGTGTAGGACATGTACAGGATTGCAAAGCAGAACTAAGATATTGAACCCCTGGTGAGATGCCTACAAATCTAGGAAACATCTAGGAAGTGGATGATGAGTAAGGGCAGGAAGCAGGACAGACTGCCAATAAAACCAAAGGATTGAACACCTGGTCAAAAGATGAAGAAGCAAACCATGACCAACTTGCACAGGACCAAGTCCAGAGAAGGAACCATTCCCAAAGCACACAGGACTACATGACATTAAGTCATAAAGGCTGAGCCTATCCTATCTAAAAACATTCTTTCCCACCGATGATTAAAAAAAAAAAAAATCCTAGAGCAGTTTAAAAGCGGAGGATTGCTTCAAGAACCGAAATGTTTCTTTTTCTACAAGCATTTGTTTTTGTGTTCATCATTATTGATAACATGTGTGTTTTGAGATGATTATGAAGGTTGTGAATACATTTTCATTGATGATTGATAAATAGTGAGAAAAGGAGAGAAAGTGAGTATTGCATTGTGAGAAGCATGGAAAGGATATGAATAAAACAAATGATTTATGTTAAAGGTAAAGACCAGTAATGGTCATGCGATTGCATTGTGAAAGAAACGTTGTGGAATCGATCAGAAAAGGTCGATCATCTAGCATCTAGCATCTGCAAGGTTCTGGAATCATCAAAATGATAAGAAATTTGGCTCATTCTTCGTAAAGTTACAAGCACTATACACAGAAAGATGTATATGGGACTACCCTATCTCTCTCACCAGACCATGAGAGAAATAAATTTACCAAATATATGAATTAGTAGGCGGTTTCCCAGCAAATTTTGTATCATCATGTATTAGTCAAAACATATTCTTTCACATGATTGGTAATGAGAGCTTCCATTTCATTTTTTGAAATTGGGGCGTTGCCAATACTGGTCTTTACCTTTAAAGGGAAAAAATATCTTAATGGAGTTACTTCATGTTTAAAGCAGAAAATATATACCTAAAATGTATCAACATAGTCAAGCTATAGTACATGTTTATCATCAATATACAACTCATTTAGAATTACAGAAAGGTGAACAGATACTGAAAATTACGATTTGTAATGATAAAACTTTATTTTACATTAATGACATATATAATTAATCATCATATTGCAATCAAAACCCAAATTGGAGATCATCAACTCCTGGTCGAACTTTTAGAATTATTAAAGAGATGTTTATAAAGTAGCATTTCTGGCAACCTTCTAAAAATCGTTATACATGGAACATTAAAAATAACTCTAATCATCTGGGGATCCAGAAAGGCAGAATAGTATGGGTGATTAATCTTGAATTCAGCATGGCATATAAAACTAGATGGAATTCGACTGCGCGCAGTCGAAAATGATGCCTCCGTCATAGAGCAATTTTACAAACCGAAACGGAAGAAATTTTTCAAATTCAAGTTCAATTGTAATCCATTAACATGTTCTCAGAATATCGTGATTACAAGCAATTTCTCATATACATATATGACCCTTTGATCTTTGACCTCATGACCCTAAAATCTACTCAGTTCATTGGCTCTGCAAGATTTCCTGAGTTAAATAGTAATCCATCTGTCAGTTCTAATGAGAATGCGTCCACAAGCTTTTTTTGCATACATAATGAGCCCATGACCTTTGATCTTATGAACCATTCATTGGCTCTGCAAGATACATAAATGATCTAAGTTTGGCAGGAATCCATCAATCTGTTCTAATGATAATACGATCACAAGCTATTTTTGCATACATAATGAGCCGCATGACCTTGACCTTTACCTCAATACCCCAAAATCTAATCAGTTCATCAGCTCTGCAAGTAACATACATGACCTAAGTTTGGCAGGAATCCATCAATCGGTTCTTGAGATAAGGCGATCACGAGCTGTTTTTGCATACACAATGTGCGCTGTGACCTTTGACCTCGTGACCCCAAAATATAATCAGTTCATTGGCTTTGCAAATACATACATGACCAAAGTTTGGCAGGAATCCATCAATCGGTTCTTCAGATAACGCGATCACAAGCTGTTTTTGCATACATAATGAGCCCTGTGACCTTTGACCTTTGACCTCGTGACCCCAAAATCTAATCAGTTCATCAGCTCTGCAAGATACATACATGACCAAAGTTTGGCAGGAATCCATCAATCGGTTGTTCAGATAACGCGATCACAAGCTGTTTTTGCATACATAATGAGCCCTGTGACCTTTGACCTTTGACCTCGTGACCCAAAATGTAATCAGATTGTTTTCCTATAGTGATACACACTATCACTAAGTTTGAAGTTTAAATCTCCAGTGGTTCTTGAGATATCATGATAACAATCTCAATGTATGGAATTTCATAAGTTGACCTCTGTGACCCTTGACCTTTGACATACGTGCTCCAAAATCTAATCAGATCGTCTTCCTATGGTGATACATACTATCCTTAAGTTTGAAGTTTAAATCTCAAATGGTTCTTGAGATATCGCGCTAACAAACTCAATACAAGGAATTTCATAAGTTGACCTCTGTGACCTGTGACCTACGTACTCCAAAATCTAATCAGATCGTCTTCCTATGGTGATAAATACTATTCCCGAGTCTTAAGTTTAAATCTTAAATGGTTCTTGAGATATTGTGATAACGGTCAAACGGGACGTACGGACGGACAACCCGAAAACATGATGCCTCCGGCACCACCTTCGGTGGCGGAGGCATAACAATCATCCTCACAATCAAATATTATGACAAGAGGTAACAGTGTAACATAGCAAATGGATTCAACATGAAAATATTTCACACACAGGGTATCTATCATGCATTTAAGGTGATGCAAAGTGTTGTTAAAAGTCAGAGCGAAAAAAAAGCCTGAAACTAAGTTATTTTTCTCCTAAAACTAAGGTGTACCCACAAAACAGTGCACTACACAAAACATGTAGTTTGTGAAATTGCGTGGTTTGTGTTGTATTTGTATTGCATAGTGACACTTATTTTTTTATAACAGGTGCTTCACTCTCAAAGATGAAAATGTCAGTACGCTATATCATTTTCATACATGTACGTAAGGTTCATTTAAAAATGGTAAATCTAAGAACAAAAATATACATCTTTGACATAAAACATTTGGGATAACCCAAAAGGAACATGATTTTTCCAGCCTGACATTCAAATTATTAACTTTATATAAAAACATTTAGTTTAGGATCCTTAAAAATGTCAAGGCTTCTGGATGACTGTGGTCTTCATTTCAAATTTGATATTCTGGAAGCATGAGAAATCCAATTTTTGAACCAAATCCTTAATGACCTTAGCCAAACAATAATTTTGTGTCATTCAGGTAGTACACACAGATTAAAAAAGAAATTGTATCATCCACACAAATCATATCATTAAATTCATCAGTATCTGACAATATAAAACAAATTAAGTACCAATAATGTATTACTGTTGCACTTGATTATTTCATGAATAAAAAACAAAATCTCTTCCACATTTAGGAAAAGTAAAACAGTCATCGGCAAAAGACTAAAACGAATTTGGAATCTTCGTAGAGATTCTGATTATCCTGAGTGAATATTATCTTCTGTTTGCTGGGCTTGGGGTAGGAAGTGAATATCCGATTAACAGAGGATTGCAGATAAAAACAGGCTTTAAAATATCTATATAATGTTCAATTAAAACACCACAAAATGTCCACATCATAATTCTGTTTTGAGAAACTGCGTAGCTGCCTCAAAAGTGGCAGCTCTGTTGGTGTACATTGTACATGCTTAGAAAGTACCTACTATATGGCCAAAGATCATGTTAAATCAGAAATCATTTATTAGAGAGAACATTTTTATTTGTTATTTGAAACAAAGTATTGCCATTGTTCTTTCTGGTTAATGACTATGTTAGGATTGACATTATATATGAAAGCATTACTTTGACAGGTTTCACATATATTCCTTAATATCCTGTAATGTTAATACTGATTTTTGAATAATAGCTTGAATAAATGTTAACCTTCCAACTTTATGCAGCATTAAATCAAAATAATGCTTGTAATTCCTATTCTCAGCCTATAAGGGCATGTCTTGTAGCCTGTTTGTGAGGGTACAACGTCGCTTTTGCCTTGTACCTCTGCCCAGCTACGTCCACCTCATAGCTGGCTTTGGTGATGTATTCATGGGTCATGGGGTCAGAGTTCGTGACCCAGCCCAGACAGACAATCTTGCCAAGGCTGGGGCCATAGCCACTCGATGTGACGAGACCGGTGTACTGACCATTGCGATAGATTGGCTCACCGCCGGCAGGCCAGTGGTGGTAGTCGGTGTCATGGTCTTCCAACGTGAATTGAGTGAGGCGAAATCGGATCCCTGCCTTCTTGTGAGCCAGGAGAGCAGACTTGCCAATGAAGTCAATGTCCTGAGTTGTGGTAAGAGCAATAAAGCATCAAATAAATTAAAGAGAAGAAGAATCATACATGTTTGGTTTAATAACTGATATCCATATAACATATTGCAAGAGCTTGATGAATTTTGAGAAGGCATTATCATTAATCGTTGTCAAGAATTTCCTTTTACAAAGGTACAAAGGCCGACGTTTAAATATGAGTAAATACTTGTAATCCTGTAAGAAATTTTGAGACGAGACGAGATGAATTCTCTTCTTCCATTTATGAGATAGATATTTGATATTTTATAATAGTACAAAAAAGGTTTCCCCCTTTGATACAAAATTCAATAAACAGAGGCATAACACTTGAGCAAGCACTGTCTTATACATCTCAAAATTTGTTTCTTTGGAAAATAATGTACTTCAAAATTCACAAACCTTGTCAAATTTCACTCTGTGCTCCCTTCCAATCTCGTATGGGGTGTGCGTGTCGTTGAAGTCATCCGCCCAGTACGCAAAGAGCTTCTCTATCCTCAGCCACCTGAGGGCGTAGTAGCCTACATTGCGTATTCCGTAAGACTTCCCTGCACTCATCAGCGAGTTGTACACATTGATTGCCATCTGTATAGAAACAAGGTAATAGTAATTATTTCCCGCTTGCAGCAAAAGCCCAGTTGAATAAAGGTTTGTAAGATCAACCAGTCTCAGTCTTTTTGTCTTAAAGCCTGCCTGTACTAGTTTGGCCAGGAGGTATTAGACCACCCAGCATGGTCACTGATAGATGCCTATCTCATCAGCTCAGCTTAGGCATTGTTTTTTATATAGAGGGAGCAAGTAGCTACAAGTAGTACAGTGGGGCTTAAGGTCCGCTAGATCAACACCTCACAAGACTGATAAGTCGGTCTTGCAGTCAATCAGGCGAATTTACTGCAGGTCTTTTTTGGTCTCGAGGACCGTTAGCCGCCCTTTTGGGCCATAGAACAACTACGATGTCCCAACCTCTTTCATGGTTATGCTTCACAAAGAATCAGTCAGGATAGAGAATAGCATATTTTGTGTGTATCAAAATCATGTACCAAAATGAATGACTAGTCTAGTCTAGTTTTCCACACTTACCAATCTCCCCCCCCCCCACAAAAAAAAACAAAAAACAACTATTAAACATCAAAGAGAATAGCATGCCAATATAATTCACACCAAAGCCTACGCCCCACTCCAAATGTGAAATCAGTCTGCACTAGACTAACTCCTCATGTAAGATATTTAAGATTCCTTAAGTAGATAGCATACCTCATTAGGAATGTAGAGTACACAGCCATCTTCTCCTGCATGTGTGACTGACATGGCCCTCACAGCGTTGGCATATCCTATACTTATATCCTGTAGGTTTACAGATAAAAATTAAACAGTCATCCATTAATGAGCCCATAATCATAATAACCTAAAAATCAAGTTCGAAATCCAGTTGAGACCTATTACTCTTCATACAGATATTTGACTTTCGAACATGTACTGGTAGTCTTAATGATATCATTTATCTGGAAAGCATACTTTTTGTTTTGTAAAATCATACATGAACCATGACATGACAGAAACTGCTTAATACAAATGTATTTATGACTCGACTTGATATGGTTGTAAACTGAATTGACTTGAAATCATGCTGCTAAGTTGTGAATTCATTAGATTCAACTTAAATTCAAAATGACTTGCGTAACTAGTTTGACAAAACTTTAACAAAGTACAGACTCGAGGTTCACTGGCACCAGGTTTACATGTGTTACTCAATGGGCCTCTGAAGGACTAAGAATACAATTCACTAGATTAACTAAATTCAGCTTAAAGCTTATCTGTACTAGTTTATAGGAGGGATTAGACCACCATGCAAGGTCACTGGACAGGTGGTTATCTCATCAACTCAGCTCCAATTAACATAAGAAAAAGAGGATCATGGGGGAGTGGGGGACCAATGGTCACTGATTAGGCATTGTTTTCTATATAGGGGGAGCAAGTAGTTACGAGTAGGACAGTGTGGCTTTAAAGAAACAAACTGATCATTTACCCTGACAGTAAACGGCTTCATATCTACTAGAGTAACGGATGTGGTGGTGAGCCTTTGTAACACACTTCTTGCCCTTGGTCCCAGTACATTGATTCCTGTGTAGTAGCTCGTAACATCTCTGAGTTGTACAGAACCGTCCGCTGGCAAGTGTTTGGAGATCCATTTGAATCCTCGTCTCAGCTGCTGGGTGGGGGAGATGATAAAGTACCTTGAGAGATATGAAATAAAAGAAAAACACTGTTCAAATACAGAAAACAACAAAGGATGTGACAATATTGCAAAATGGAATGGAGAGACTTCTCCATGCCACTGTCTTGACACTACATACAATTCATGTATACAAAAGGAAGAATTGCATATAAACCCCTAATCAACCCTTCATAAGCAAATAGTGAGCATAGATTTTCATTTTAATACCAATAATCCACAAAATGTTGTGAAGCATGTCTATGTATATCTATACCATTCAGCCAATACATTTATTTACCCCTAATGCCAGTAAAGTGGTTATTATTGAAGCATGTCCTTAGACTGAAATACGAGGTCTAATTTTTGTTTTCTATTATTAGCTTACATGGGATGTTTTGATGTACAGTATGATTTTGTTATCTTATTTTTACAGAAGGAATAATTCACACAATATCAACAAATGAAAACAAAATAATGGGAGAACCTTAGCTCACAAGAGTGAGTTGGGTATATTAGCACTTAGAACTGTAATCACAACCACAGTGAACTATATCATTACTGTTACTAACATACAATTAATGAGGAATAAATAATGAATGAGAAATGATTTTTACTTGTGTTCTGAGACTCTAGCGACACTGCAATCATTCTCGTATCCTCCCCTCTCATTGAGCATAGGTGTGTGTGCTACTGATCCAATGGGCATGTCCATCTCATTGGGACATAGCTTCTGTAGTAGGGCACATGCCTCAGGGCCATCGGACTGCAAGGAATCAACACCAACATATTTACGATATCATTCTTCATTCAAAATGTATGGAGTTGCGAACAGAGATATATCGTATTTGTTTCAAATGAAATCAATAAAATCCCTGTGGAGGGAAAAATATGGAGAAAAAAATATATATATATCGTGTACTAGTATGAAGCGTGTATGATCAGACTCAGGAACTGCAATCATGGTCTTGTTTATAGTTTTAGGTGTTTATTTTGGGGTCAAAATAGTTGAATTATAGTTGGAAATGAAATAAAACAACAAAAACAATAAAATACATAAGTTAAAAAACAACGAAATACATAAGAAATTATCAAAACAATAGATAACATAAGGAATAACCTGGCTCTTCCAATTTTTTGGGCTGTATTATTATCCCAAATGGTCTATATAATATATGTAGTGAAAATTAATGTTTAAATATGAAGAATATATGATTTATGGATAAAAATGTGAATGTTATTACCATATTTGCATAAATTACCATAAATATGCAAATGAGTGAATTTCTCAAAAAAATTGAAATTACCATAGTATTCTATACACTTCACTTGACATGCATGCAAATTTTTGCGGCGATAGGTCGTTTCGCGGCCGAGATCATAGGGGGGGGGGGGGGCCTTAGAAGCCCCCCCCCCCCCCCCCCCCCCCGGGCTATGCAGTTTCAAAATAGCCCGGGCTATATAGGGTTAAGGAGGAATTACATACATGCCAACATTTGAAAATCAGAAATCTGTACAAATTATGCTATTTAAAAAAAAAAAGAGGAACAATCATAACTCTCCTATTCAATACTACAGACAAATTTGTACAGGAAGAGGAACACCTGCATTAAAATGATAATTATCTTCTCCCAAAAAGAGGAATGTTCCTCTTTAATCTGAACAGTTGGCATGTATGGAATTAGTCAGAATGTGAGGAATCATGAACAGAGAGACAGTGCTCATTAGTATGAAGGGTTTATGATCATTGAGCATAGGTGTGTGTGCTACTGATCCAATGGGCATGTCCATCTCATTGGGGCATAGCTTCTGTAGTAGAGCACATGCCTCAGGGCCATCGGACTGTCAAGATATCATCAAAAACCTCTAAGACATCATTCTTAAGTATGAGAAATGAATCACAATGTATGGAATTGCGAACAGAGAGATATCGTTCATTAGTATGAAGCGTTTATGACCATAGGCATAGGTCCATCTCATTGGGACATAGCATCTGAAGTAGAGCACATGCCTCAGGACCATCGGACTGTAAGGAATCATCAAAAACCTCTGAGACATCATTCGTAACTATGAGGAATGAATCAAAATGTATCAAAGAATCAACAACAGAGAGAGTCATCTACAGGGAGACCTTATTTTTTGGTTTAAAGCATTTATAATCATAGAGTATTGCTGCATGTGCTTCTGATACTATATATTATTATTATTATTATTATTTATTCGGCAAAGAAAAACATTACATATCAGTGTACACAATACAAAATAAGACATACCATTGGAACGCCAGGGACAGAAAAAGTTAACTAAATTACTGTGGCATACAGCCTCCTGTCCCAATTCCAATGGATGATTTACATAAAACAGAAATAAGAAGTTTAGCCTTGGGTTACCTTCAAAGTTGAAAAGTAATTAGGGCCTATTAAACAATTATAAGTGATGTAATTAAATGCAAGATGCGGTATCATTATTTCAGATACATTATATAATATTAATCAATTACAAACAAATGTATAGGCTAATTAACATTTGACACATTGAATAAGTGTAGGAGATGTTGCTGTATAGGGCAACATATTAAAATATAAAATAGCATATTAAATAGCATATTATAACCGTATCTCCCCTGACAGCAAGGAATAGAAGATACTATAGAAAATGAAAGGAAACTAAAAGAGACAAAGGGGGAGAGAGAGAAAGAGAGAGAGAGAGAGAGAGCAAAGAGAGAGGGAAAAGTAAAGCAAACAGAAAGGAGAGAAGTACATATTTATCAGTGATACATTTTCTTGAAATCAAAATTACAGTGTATATTTAGGCCTGTACCATAACAGGATTCGACATGACCACACAATCCCAATATATATATATCCCATTCAAGGTTACAATTATTCATAACACTGACCTATACCAAAAGATAAAATTCCAATGAAATATATATAACCCATTAAAGATACAGGTTACAAATATCTATAATACTGACCTATACCCATGATACCGGAAGAACAGTTCCATAACAAAAGAACATCGTTATTTTGCAAGTATAAACACGTGCGTGTTAACAATATAATAAGCGGGGGAAATATTAAGGAGGAAAAGAAGCAAGAAGAGGCGGAAGCAGTAGAATTTAGTATTCAGTTTAATATAAAACCACT
This sequence comes from Strongylocentrotus droebachiensis, assembly GCA_035222895.1. Classification (NCBI taxonomy): domain Eukaryota; kingdom Metazoa; phylum Echinodermata; class Echinoidea; order Camarodonta; family Strongylocentrotidae; genus Strongylocentrotus; species Strongylocentrotus droebachiensis. Next base: position 44,830 of record JAVYIG010007058.1, read on the forward strand.
CAACCGCATATTATGCTCCAGCCTCCTCTACCCTCTTACCCTTTCAATCATTTAAATCCCACACTGGCGGAGGTGACACCCAAGCGCAGCAAGCCAGGTCGACAAGGAAGTCTCGACCACCCCCGTGCGCAAGGACTCGGGGAGTTCGTCCCAGTAACGAGGAAATGCGTTAATTGCAGAGCCGTGCATCCGTTGAGTCCGCGCCCGGAGATGAACGAACCTCACCTCATCAGTTCGACGAGCATTCACCAATATGGCACGCCCGACAGTGCCGCATTCAATAACACAGAACAAAGACTTAACAACATAAGAGATCAAGCAATATTTTCGGCGGGATTCAAGGGATTGCCAATTCAGAAGTTGGAGCCTATTCTCGTAAGACATTTGTTGGCGTCTTTGCCTAAGGGCAACTCTAGTAGCTCGACGTTGTATCGTTTCAATTTTATTCGAAAGTAATTTTGTGTGTAAATGCCAAACTGGTTGTCCATATTCAAGTATGGGTATAACAAGAGACTTAAAAATAGAAAAGATGGTGTGAGGAGCCAGTGACCTGGTGACTGATAAAACAAAGCCCAACATACGATTTGCTTTGCGGGTGATATATTCTACGTGGTTATGCCATGTTAGTTTATTGTTCAGCATTATGCCGAGATATCTAAACTCTGTTACTGATTGAAGTAGGGTATTGTTAAGAGTATAATTTGCGATACCGGGCTGTCTGGAACACGTGATGCGCATTACTTTCGTCTTTTTTTCGTTAATGCGCATTTTATTAATTATACACCATTCATTGAGTTTGTCCAGGTCATTTTGGAGAATGTGCATATCTTGAACATTTGAGATGGGTCTATAGACTAATGTATCATCTGCAAAAAGTACACATGGCGATATGGTTTGGGTTAAAATGTCATCAATGAATAAATTAAATAGGGTGGGGCCCAACACACTCCCCTGGGGCACACCTGATAAAACAGGAAACCAAGATGATAGTGCACCTCTGTGAATAACTCTTTGCTCCCTATTACACAAAAAAGACCTTATCCATTGCCATAATGATCCTGAAATAAAATACCTTGAATTAAGTTTTTGCAATAATACATCATGAGGCATTAAATCGAAAGCCTTTTGGAAATCGAGAAAAATCACATCAATCTTTGGAGGGGATGGTACATCTAAGATACGTAGCCAACGGTTTGTAACGTTTAGCAATTGAGTGACGCACGATTTACCTTTAACAAAGCCATGTTGATTAGGGTTGAGTAAACTATATTTTGTTGTATGGTGTTGGATTTCGTTCGTTATCACTTTTTCAATGATTTTACACACTACGGATGTCAGTGCAATTGGTCTATAATTACTAGGTAAGGAGCTATCACCAGCTTTATGTATCGGGGAAACATTGGCCTGTTTCCAAGACATTGGCAATTGACCAAGAGACAAAGAAATATTAAATAACTTGCATAAAACGGGTGAAATTGGAACAGAACACATTTTCAAGAGGTTTGGGGTTATGTTATCCGGACCAGGTGATTTATCATTACGCAGGTTTCGTATCACCTTTCAAAATGTGATTACCATTATGTATAATAATTCAAATTCAAAGGCCACCTTAAACAATCAAGTAATTACTACTTCTAATGCTCAGCTTAATCTGTCGAAATGAGGACAAAACCCTCTCTATCATGCATATCAAAATTTCAAAAATATATAAATAGGTATCTCAAACAATTTGTCATTACCTCTAGCTCAAACTTGCTGAATGAGGACATGTCCATAAGGCAGACACTCTCCCGACATGCCCAGTACTCCTCAATCACATAGTCGAACCAAGCAGGCTTTCCAAAGCTACCTTTCTGAAGATCCTCATACAAAGCCTCTGCAAAGATTACAAAACCGACTTAAAACTTAAATCTTGGCCATTAATAATGGAATTCTTTTTTTTGTTTAGTCGAATGTCGGTGTGGTGTCGGTCTTGTCGGTGTAACTGGGGTACAATGGAGGAATATAATGCTTTTCATTCAGATTATGTCACAGATACTTCAACTTCAATTCCATTATTTTTACATGTATGAAATTAAAGTAATCCCATTTTGACGTTACCACCAAAAATGAAAAATATGAACACTTATTGACAAAAAAATATCTTTGATTCCAAATTCAGTAGCAGTACCATATTTTTCTAATCTATTCAGAATTTAATGAAGACTTGACTTGAATTCACTTTTCAGCTATAATTGAACTCTACTTGAACTGTGAATCATTGTAAATTTCACATTCCTCCTTGTTTACAAATTTCTGACCAAGAAATTTCTTGCTTGTTGATTTCTTGTAGATTTCTTCTATCCTGCAATTTACAGATTCTCCGTTTGTATGTTACACACTTGCTAGAGTAAATTACCTGAAAGTATTTCCTGTGTAATGTACAACATGCCAATGAAAGATACAATGTACCTGCAAAATTCTTTTGACCTACTTTTCGTTTAAAAAATTGCTGGAGTTAATGATGATGTAATAATGAGAACTTTCATCTGTATTGACAGGTGATGATTTTTCTGCAGGAATTTCTAGCAAAATAGGCAATATCAAGATTGATCATCTATCCATTTTTTGTCTGATATATCACATCTCAAAACAAATCTTGTGAATCTCATGAACAAACTTCTTCTGGATGGTGATAATAAATTGAAAAACAACTAAATGTGTGTTTCCAATGAAACTTTATTCAAATAAATGTGATGAATCACTTCTTGCCACCATTCATGACACCATTAAAGTAAAACTAAGTTCATTAATAACTAATCATAACATGAAAAAGGAGACCCATTTGAATATCTACGATCCTTCTTCCAAATTCAGCCTCACCTTGATTTGCTGGGTTCATAAAGTAGACGGGTCTCTCCACTCCACCCTTCTCAGCAAACACTGCTCCGGCCTGCCTCTGCGCTCCGAAGAGAGGGGAGCAACGTAGCATGCGCCCCGTCTCAAAGTTAACATCCCCGGGATAGGGATTGTGGTAGGTGATTCCTGGAATCGAAAAGAAAAAGGGGTAAATTGTTTTGTAAGTATGTTTCTGAATCCTTTTGGTTCAATTCACAGTGAGTATCCCAGTGATATGCTATAATGATGATGTCTGTTTCCTGAAATTGAAATGAAAATAAGAGGGAATTTTTTTCATTTTATAAATAGTAAATAAATGAGGCGGTGGCCAAAAAGGAGGCAGGCGGCGACGAGAAACACTTCATCTTTGTTATTTGGCCTTATGTTTCTAAGAAATTTGGTCAATTTCAAAGTTAGCATCCCCAGAATTGGAAGTATGATCTTTCCATGGACTTTTGGAATGCGAGGTGATGAAGAAGGTGTTTAATTATGCATTTTAAATTGCGTAAGGTAGATTAGCTAAATGCAGTGGCATGCAGAGAAACATCAAGAATGCAAAACAACAATTGTTTGTGATATCAATAAATTAAAAGTGTAATTTGACATATCTGATACTGATATATCAGTACTAGAGAGCTTAGTAAAGGTAACAGAAGTATTTAACAAATCCATATCCTAAAAATGTTGTAAAACAGCATCTGAGGAACTAATATTCAATAAGCTCTGCTTCTAGTTAGTTCCTCTTTTCTCGTGCTTTTTCTATTACTTTTGTTGTTTCATTGCATATTTTTGTAAGATAATTATTCATTGTATTATGTTTTGCATGAGAAATAAAATCATTTGAATAAAAAAATACAGTTCCATATCTTTGCAATAAGTGTTGATCATCAACAACAATGCATATTGAGTTCCGGACGCATCTTAACGCACCGCTATGTTTCACCAAGCTACTTTGATAAAAAGAATGGGGTTTAGACTACCCTCTGATTCCGTGACTCTATCCCTGAGGAAGGCCTTGTTATTGTGGTACTCTGTGAAGCGCCGCACATCCATGCACCACGTGTTGAGGGAGGCGTGACCCTTGACGATCCATTCCGCCATGACCCTACCCAGACCTCCGCTGTAGACAATGCCCTGTGAACTCATACCAGCCATCACAAAGTAGTTGTCGATCTATGAGGAGCGATACATTAAAGAATGACACAGAGATTAATTTTAAGTTGGTGAATGACACATCATAAATGATAAACGATGTGTTCACGTAAACTTTGTATAAATATTTTAAGTTGGTGAATGAAACATCATACAATTATGGTAAATGATGTGTTCACATAAACTTTGTATAATCAGTTTAAATCATGATGTATTAATTCAAAATTTGTATAATCATTTTAAAGTATGAATTTCAAAATTGTAGTATTCATATTTTTTATTTTTTTATTCATACTTCAGCCTTCTCAGCTCCCTCCACTCGCTTCAGAAAGCCTTGCAGATGTGGAGCTGGTTATGGCAGCATGTTATGGTGAAAAAATGGAATCAAATTATAAAAAATATATAACTGTCATATGGGTTAACGGTACACCAGAAATAGAGCTACAATGTGTATATACAGTCAAAGCTGTTTAGTGACCACCTGTCTACAAAGACCACAATTTTTGTTTCCCTTGGTCGGTCGCTATAGACAGGTTTGACTGTATATGTGACCCGGCACCACAAAACCACCAAAAAGTCGCAAAAAATTATTTTCCTGATTTCATCTGATTATGAAAAAAGAAGTTCTCCTCATTAAAATGGTATATTACTTGTCCAAATTGAAGCTTCCTAACCCTTTCAATTTAGTGAATGAAAAGAGCTGGTGAGGGAGGTTACTGGTATTAAATTGTGAGAAAGAGAGCTTTAAAGTTTGGGGCTATTCAAGCATGCGGAGCAAGCAAACCACAGGGAAATCAATAGAAGGGTGAATCAAAAGGCCATAGCAACCACTATGAAGAGATTTTCAGATTACCGGTAGGCTGAAATTTGGCCTGATGGTCAAACATAGTCTGTTCATTATGTTTCTGAGGTTTCAATGTGTGGACTTAAGTCTTTCAAAGTTATTATGTTGTAAATGTATAGAGTTGTAATTGGACAGATTAAGTGAACTGCAACATAGTGCCGAGACACCTGCACTAGACAATGCCTATTCATGGTGGACCCGGAGTCTTTTTGTTCCCCCTTACATAACACTGCTTGTCACCTATCTTGTTTTGTATACATCTGGGCAATTATTTGTAACCACATTATCAGGAATTCTCTCGTCGCTGTCTTGCCCAAAGTGTTCAGTAAGCAAAGCTGTAAGGTTGGCCTGATCCCCCGCAGCTAGCCCCCGCATCATCGCTTCGTTGACCGCCCGAGCTACACGGGCATCTGCGTTGGTGCACCCTGGTACCATCCCACGGCTCTGCTCACGTACAAAACCTGGCATTGTAACGACATTGTAGACTTTTTCGCAACTTGTCACTCTCAAATGTATAAAATATAATAATGTTCTTAGGTCTACTCTTGATCAACAAATTCTGGATATGTGATGTACAATCAAGCTACTCGAAGTCGTTAACGGAGAATATAAGACGAACGCAAATCTGGAACTCGGATGTGAAAGCGGATACAAACAAAATGGCGCGCCGCACTGATTGCTATAACGGACCAATCACAGCCCGCGTAGCACGACCCGTTAGCAACGACCGACCATTTCCGGACTACGATAATTTCGCTCGGGAAAAGTGATCAAATTTTGGAAGAGACCGAAGGCTGTGCGAAAAAAACTGGTCTAGAAAAACCGTTTAAAACACATCTTCTACTATGTTTTAGACTTCCAAATTTTGATACTAGGTACAGAAAAGACCACTCTTTCAGAAAATGCAAAAAAACAAAAATCTATTTTTTTCACCTAAATTGACATTTTAGCTGATTACGGAGAATCGCTGGTTGCGACTTTTTGATGGTTTTGTGGTGCCGGGTCACATATAGTATAATGTAAGCAGCTTCAATTCATCCACATTTTCAAAAGCTAGAGACAGTGAAACTTGTTATTGTAGGCACCTCTTTATAAACGCCATCTATCTATAGTGGTCACTTATAATACCCCGTCTAGGAGGAAATCTGTACAGTAGAACCTTTCTAGAAAGGCCATAATTTCAAGTTGGTGAATGACACATCATAAATGATAAACGATGTGTTCACGTAAACTTTGTATAAATATTTTAAGTTGGTGAATGAAACATCATACAATTATGGTAAATGATGTGTTCACATAAACTTTGTATAATCAGTTTAAATCATGATGTATTAATTCAAAATTTGTATAATCATTTTAAAGTATGAATTTCAAAATTGTAGTATTCATATTTTTGTCCTAGCCCTCAGGTAGAACAGTTTGAATACTGATGAGGCTACCCTAGGTAAACAAGACATATTATTATTATTATTATTATTATTATTATAGTACTGAGGGTTGACGATTCGATCACGGCCTGGCTCTCACATCTTTTGGGAAGACACCAATTCCAGGTTTTAAATGGGTACCTGGTAAGATTTATTCCTTTAAATGCACTGTGTGCTGATTACAGCTAAAGACAGGGTTATAAAATCCAAACTTTTTGGAAAGGCACAGGGAATGCAATATGCACTGTACAAGACATTTTTTATTTTCAGTATTATTATTATTACTAATGTCTTTGATGCAGTGCTCTAAAATAAAATGAAAACAAACAAACAAACAAATAAACACGATATAGTTTAAGAATTATTCATGAACCCTTATTTACCCAGGGTTGTCAACTTTGGGGAACTGCTTCGAGGTAGATCGTATGCAATTTTGTTTTGGCTCAACAGGGAAGGGGAGGGTGTTGAGTAAGAACAAAATAAAAATTGAAGTGCTCACGAGTACGCTGGTTCATTTTACACGTTTGGCGGGAGGTTTTTTCATAATGAGCTTGGTGGCGTGAGACTCCCTCCAAATGCGGGAGGGTTGACAGCCCTTATTTACCTCAGGTGCTGGTCCAAAGAGGGGAAGCCCATCGGGTGTGAAGCTCTCAGGTCCATTAAAGAAAACAAACAGACAAACAGACAAACAAACAAACAAACATTATTGATGAACCGTTCTTTACCTCAGGTGCTGGTCCAAAGAGGGGAAGCCCATCGGGTGTGAAGCTCTCAGGTCCATTGAAGAAAACAAACAAACAGACAAACAAACAAACAGACAAACAGACAAACAAACAGACAAACAGACAAACATACAAACAAACATTATTGATGAACCGTTCTTTACCTCAGGTGCTGGTCCAAAGAGGGGAAGCCCATCGGGTGTGAAGCTCTCAGGTCCATTGAAGAAAACAAACAAACAAACAGACAGACAGACAAACAGACAAACAGACAAACAAACATTATTGATGAACCGTTCTTTACCTCAGGTGCTGGTCCAAAGAGGGGAAGCCCATCGGGTGTGAAGCTCTCAGGGCCATTGAAGAAAACAAACAAACAAACAGACAAACAAACAAACAAACAGACAAACAAACATTATTGATGAACCGTTCTTTACCTCAGGTGCTGGTCCAAAGAGGGGAAGCCCATCGGGTGTGAAGCTCTCAGGTCCATTAAAGAAAACAAACAGACAAACGGACAAACAAACTTTCTTCATGAACCGTTGTTTACCTCAGGTGCAGGTCCAAAGAGCGGAAGCCCATCGGGTGTGAAGCTCTCAGGTCCATTGAAGAGCTGCTGTACTTCAGCCTTCTCAGCTCCCTCCACTCGCTTCAGAAAGCCTTGCAGATGTGGAGCTGGTTATGGCAGCATGTTATGGTGAAAAAATGGAATCAAATTATAAAAAATATATAACTGTCATATGGGTTAACGGTACACCAGAAATAGAGCTACAATGTGTATATACAGTCAAAGCTGTTTAGTGACCACCTGTCTACAAAGACCACAATTTTTGTTTCCCTTGGTCGGTCGCTATAGACAGGTTTGACTGTATATAGTATAATGTAAGCAGCTTCAATTCATCCACATTTTCAAAAGCTAGAGACAGTGAAACTTGTTATTGTAGGCACCTCTTTATAAACGCCATCTATCTATAGTGGTCACTGATAATACCCCGTCTAGGAGGAAATCTGTACAGTAGAACCTTTCTAGAAAGGCCACTTTTTTATAGTGGCTACTTATCATTTCCCCTAATAGTAATGGCATGAGAGACCAGTTTCAGCTATGGTATGTTTCAATCAATATTAAGTTATTACATAATGTAAATATGACAAGTATATTTCTCTGCCATAATCTAAACAGGTGTATTTTCATTAAACAGAGGATATATAAGTAGTAGTTTGCATTCCAACTTATGGTGCATTCAGCATACAACTCACCAAAATGATCTTAGTCCTCCGGCATTGACAAGAATTACGACTTCTCTGGAACGCGTTACAAAAATATGGGCTTGCCTTTCTTGGCATAAAGAAGTATTTATTTTGATATTATCAGCTTCTCGCAAGAAGGTCGTAAGAGCTATGTATTTTTAAAGTGACTCGGTATCATTGCCTCAGATTCTGAAATAAAATCCCGGATTGAGCTCATGCTGTAATCCTAATTATAAACCTTTAGGTCAGTCAGGAATCCCATGACTTTTACAAGCCGATCGCTTGTCTGATTATCAAGATATTTATGATTGGAAATCAAAATTTCATTTTTCGTTTTCCTAAAGCTACTGTCACAAAGGTTTGTACGAAAATGAATCGTACGAATCTCCGTTTTTCCATTGTCTTCCCGAATTTCCATTGTCTGAAAATCGTTTGCACAGCATGTCGTAATGGCGTTTGTGACCGAGGCTTAAGGGTTTTTATAACACTAGTCTATTGGGGAAAATGAGTATTGTAAAACCGGATTTTTATTTCTTTAAGGCATTCCATGATCATTTTGAAGTGCAATTATTTTAGGGCTTCAATATTACACCATATCACAGATACTGATAACACGTAGGGCCATGCATCTCAGATTTAACATTGTTAAACGATACCTTTAATGGCAGTAACAGGCTCTTTGCGGGCAACCGATGATAAAGTATTCAATCATCAAAACTCACCAAAATGATCCCAATCCTCTGGCATGGATAAGAATTCTGACTTCTCTGGAATGCCTTCAAAGAAGAGAGGCTTGCCTTTCTTGGCGAACATCCCTGCCAGGAAGCCTCCACCCCAGTCTATCATGTAGTTTCCAACATCTGTATCTCTTACATCTACAACAAAGAAACAGAAGTAATGGGAGGATGAAATTTCAAGACGTGAAACAAATAATACCTTTTTTTTAAATAAAACCTATCATTGCACCTTTACAAATAATTTGTTCATCTGTCAGGGCCAAAGAGGAGGTACGATGGCTCAGTGGTAGGCAGTGGTCTCGTAAGTGGGTGGTCCAAGATTAGGAACTATTTGAAGAGCTAGTGCCCTTTGGTAAGGCATCAATCCTCATTACCAAGTCCCTCGGACAAGACTTAAAGCCGCTGGTCTCCTGGCTGCTTACTTACAAGCATACAAATGCTCTTTTAGCAATCAGGTTTAAAAAAATTACAAGCAAACAAATTAAAATTTAATTTCCACACTTTTGTTGTTTGACGTAATCTATGAACGTTTGATTCATAATCATGGTAGTTCTCCAACATTGTGTCATGACAACTAAACCTCAACAACTACTCCCTACAACAAATATCTTTAGAAAATACTCATTAAATGATAATGCTCAGACAAATTGGTGACCCCAGTAAAAATGTAAAAAAATCAATGCATTCTATAGGGCCATTACACACTAGTATATTAATTAAATTAAGTATAATTTATTATCATTATCTTCCTTAAAACAATAATTACCTGATGAAAGATTGATATGCTGAAAACAAAATAAAATCCTTGTCAATTTATAACAACAATTAATGCATGAACTAAGGACCTTCTAGTTTTACAGATGAGATGCTGAAGTATGTATTCTCTATTTCTCTTTCACTTGGACATTAATTCAATACTTGAATATCTTTTAATATGTATTTGGATTAAATTTCATTTCATGGAAGTAACAATCAAAGAATAGACCAGTTCACGGTTAGCACATGTCCCAAATGACCCCGAATACCCACAGATCTTCAAAACATGAAGAGGTCCCACTTTGTACATTTTGAAATAACCACTCCTACAGCGATGGAGGTGCTGCATAAATAGCCTTGTTTCCCCTTTTCAGAGAATTACTTCCACCTGTGTATCATAGAGTGAACTGCTTGTGCATAAATGAATAATGATTACACAACTTTCATGAGCACATATCCAGTATTTTGTCTCCGTGTATTTCACAATTTGGTCTGCATTGACCTTCATCTTCTCAAGCTCAGACTGCAACTGTGAACTGGATTATTTTAACTGGATGTTGGTACTCACATGGGTATTTCTGTGGCTCCACACCGGGAATGGGTTTGGTGATCATGTACTGGTGCTCTACACTGTGCAGTGGAACCCTTACGATGGGATCACTCTTCAAACCTATATCCCGTGCCCACTGTTGGTGAAAGACAAAGAAAATTCAAATTCAGCTTGTTACAGCTTGTTACAGAGAGAGTACAATGCAAATAATACAGTCAAATCTGCTTTAGCGACAACCTGTCTACAATGACCACATATTTTGTTTCCCTTGAAAATGGTTTCTCATTGAAACATGTAATAAAGGAACCTGTCTTCAAAGACCACGTTTTGTGTTCCCCTTGGGCGGCGCTATAGACAGGTTTGACTGTAATAGCAAACAATCAAATGCTAAATTGTGGACGAACTCCAAAAGCCCTGTAACTTTCGATTTGATTATCTGGAATGGGAAACAATATCTCTCCAAAAATGCCTCCTCTTCGATCCATAACCTTCTAAGAGGGATCACCATTCTCATTGCAATAGCAATGGCATTGGAATGTAAAGGTGAGATATCCACTGATCAAGTATAACTAGATATGATAGTTCATGACGATTGCCCATTCAGCATTGATGCCTCCAATGGCAAACAGCACCTATTTTGGAAACTTCAATGCAAGCCTGGGGGCTACTTGTGGGCAGCGTCATAGCTTTGTCTGACCTAACAACACATAAAATATTTATTTCAAAAAATGGAATATGACCAAGTTCTTTTACCTGCCTTCTGACAAGGTAATTGTCACGTTTCAAAACAATTGTCAGAGCTTTGTCTGAGCATGCAACAGCTAGTGAAAATTTGAAAACTAAAGAATGTTCTTCATCCTTTATTCTCCACAATTTTAATTAACTGGAGTATTGTCACGTTAGAAATTCATTGTAAGAGCTATGTATGATCCAGCAACAATTACTAGAAAATGTGACAACTAATATAGATGTTCTTTATCATACCTGTCCTCCGCAGTTGACAAAGTATTCACACTTGACGGTACCATGTGACGTCTCGACAGCCGACACTCGACCATTCTCACTCTTGATCTTGTTAACTTGTACACCCTCCACGATGTTGACACCTGAAAGAATAAAAACGATTGATGTCATCATTAAACATTAAGAATATTATAGCTCAGGGCCTCAGAGTTCATATTGCAATGCTGAGTTGATGAAGAAGGTTAATGTATGATATATCTTCTGTCCACATTTTGATTTCTTATTAGACAAAAGGAATGTTTCCTCAAGTTGTTTTTATCCCACAGGCTAGTTATTAGTTTTCTTGTGTTCATTTTGACAACACCATGGCCCCCATTTCACAAAACTTGTCATCGGTGACAAATGACAGTTTTTGTTACAAGCTAATGAAATCCTTGCTTCTGATTGATTATTAGCAGATTTGTCACTGATTTTTGTCATTTGCCATTGAAAAAAGGCTTTGTGAAACGGGTGCCAGAACTCAACCAGTCTCTGTTTCATTGTAATTTTACTGCTCTAGTATTACTGAGATGTGGGCAAGTCCCAGCTTTTTGGAAATTTTGTGTCCCGAACATTACCATGTATTAATGACATTATGTATTTACAAACACTGAAAGTATCATCATCCTTGGTATTTTATCCGATCCAAGCTATGGTAAGGTTATGAACACATTACCATCACCAGATATATCAATACATTGGACTTAGATAGACTTTAACTTGGACTTTACTAGGGCAGGCCGCTCATGCCAATGTTTGCTCTCACCGTATACTGGCATTGGACTATCAAGGGAGGTACAAATCACGGTCACAAATCTACAGAATTAACATTTTTTGATAATTCATTATTGAAGGAAAAAATATTGTCTAAAGACCATAATGGTGAGAGCAACCAGTGGCATGAATGGCCTGCCATAGTTAAGTACAACTCAATCTAAGTCTTTGTGAAACACCCCAGAGGTCTTTTTTAGCACAGAAGCAATTGTACTTTCAAGTAGTCAGTTAGTCATTCTACACATAGACAATGCTGTTCACTGACCAAAAAACACACAGATATTACTTTTTTTTTCTCTTAATGCTAGGACAAGAAGTTTCTTACCGTCTGACCTTGCGGCTTTGGCCAAAGCCATGACTGTGTTACAAGCATCTGTTCTGCCATCTTTAGGTGAATAGATGCCACCTACAAGATCGGTAGTTCTAAGATACGGAACCAACTTCTCAATCTCTGAAGGCGTCACTATTTCGCATTCGGTTCCAATCACTCTGAGTAAAAACAAAAGGAAGGAGGGATGTATTATGTTGAGAAAGTTTGTAGGGCCAGAGAGACAGATTGACTGAAAATACGGCATAAGGTCTACTTGTGTAAAATCCACAACTTATTATTTCAAGATAAGTAAAGTTTACAAAAATAAGTGCATTTCTAATTTTGATTCAGATTTAAAATGGAGCTACATCAGGGTTGAGTTCATACATCATATTAATATTAATATACGGTAATTTACATCACCAGGGTGGCGAGTGGCAAATGGAGATTAATGCCTTTTTAACCCTAATAAGGCCGGGGGGGCGCCCCCCCCCCCCCTCCACGATTTTTCTGATTGCTTGGGAACGCATATGGATGGTGCCCCGCAGCTCGCTGACTTTTTTTTATTTCGAGTCTTGCGCATCTTTCAACAAAAAAAATTTGAAAATCCGACCTACAATTACAAGGTCACGTGACCTTTTGTCTTTGCATGTCAGCCCGAAAATCACTCATTTTTGTGATTTGTGTACAAAACATATGGAAATGTCATTTTTCCTAAAAATTGCTTATTGGGTCTTGTTTTAAGTTTAGGTGGTTGTTTTGGAAGTCAAAATAATTGAATTGTAGTAAGAAATGAAATAAAACAACAAAAACAATTTTATGACCTTATTTGCATAAATTACCATAAACATGCAAATAAGTGAATTTTTCAAAAAAATGAATTTATCATATTATACTATACCCTTCACTTGACATGCGTGCACAATTTTTCGCGGAGATCGGCCGCTTCAAGGCTGAGATCTATGGCCCCCCCTCCAGCCGTACTAAGACCTCAAATAGCCCGGCCTTTTTAGGGTTAAAGGACATTAGTGCTGCATTGGGACGAAAACCATGAACAAGCTCTCCAATGCCCAGAGGCCAAAGGCTATACTAAAAAAAGGTAAAAAATGAAAAATATGATTTGAAGGATGACATGACTGCTGCTTGTTAATTTATTGATATCCATTAAAACTGAAGCGTGTGCATCATGGATACAAGGACCATATCTCCTTTGACTTGGTTGATGGCGCTCAACATTTTAAACAATTATCAGGCAACAACTTACCTTTCCCTTGCCTGCAACCTCTTAAAGGAGGTCAGGCGGTCCTGGGTCTGGGCAACCGAAACAGAGCCGGTTACTCGAAAGCCTGTTAGCAGAAGAAGAAAAAATTGTCATCATGCAGAGAAAATGTTGAAATGGGTGTATGAAGCACACCCTCTTGATTTCTTAGACATGATGCAGCTTTGAGAACTCACTTTAGATTTATTACACATGTACCATAGCCTTCCCCTGCTATACTTTTAAATCTTACGTCTAAATTGTTTATTTCTGTATAAACCTGGTTGACACACTTTTGGTAAGACATGCATTTTCCACAAACTCCAGCCACAGTCATCTCAGGCTTGGTATGCAACATATAAAAAGTTATTGCTTTACACCTGAGGGTTGTGCTCCCTTTCTATGAGTGTTATATTGCTTTCTTATCTTCCTTTTATCTCAATTAAATGGGTACCCGGTAGGATGCGAACGTTCATGTGGTTGAACGAGCAAGTGTGCGCTTGTAAAATGGCGACTGGCTGGAATGCTCCCCAGGGAGTGGAAAATGTGCACACATTGTGTGCGAGTAAGCCTGAATCCGATGACCGGGGTAATAATATATCTGTAAAGCACTTAGGCACATCGTTGGATCGGTGTATTGAGCGCTATATAAAAAACAGATTATTATTATTATTATTATTATTAATTCTGAATGGAACTCACAAGAACTGAGGTGCTCCTGTCTTTGGCTATGCACAGTTTAAACTAACCTGTTGTTTAATACCAGATGCACTTGATGCTGCCATCAAAGGTGATATCTAGGTGAGTTTATTCCACAATAATGGATTTCACGTTCAGGGCGCATCTTTTTGTCCCACTTCATTTCAATTAACTACTTTAGTAAAGAAAAAAATATCAGCTTTTCAGGCTCCACATCTTGCAATATTTGTACTGGGGGGTGTTTCACAAAACTTATCATCAGTGACAAATGTTATAAGCTACTGAAATCCTTGCTTCTGATTGTAAATCAGCAGATTTGTCAAAGATTTTTGTCATTTGTCATTGAAAAAAGGCTTTGTGAAACAGGTTCCTGGTGTGGATAGCATACCTGTATCAATATCTGTTTCTTCCTTGAGACTTTCATAGAGTTCAGCACTCCATCTGGACACCTGGCCCAGCACTGACTGGCCCTTCAGCAAACCCACTAGCCCCACAGAATGCCATGTTGTACCACATGTTAAGCTGGAGAAAAAGCACACACACGAAAAAAGGGAAGGAATGTTAAAAAGATTCAGGTTTTCACATTTAAAACACATGTATTTCATCCTATCAAAACAAATATCACATCACTATCTAAGTATGGAGGAAGGAGGAAAGGTTTCTTGAAAACCTGAGGCTTGTGGCGGGGGTCACCAAAACAAGAAAATCATGAAAATAAAGTATTATCGGGGACGGGGGGGGGGGGGGGGGGGGATAAAGAAAAATACATCTATGATGTACTGTAGGCAACACACTTTATTGTATAGACAGATTTTGTTTTCATCTTTCAAGTAAATGTATGGAGTACATTTTTGCATGCTTGCATTTGCAATAAGTTTCATTATTTTTCTATGTACAATGCAATCCCATATACTTTAATTTAATTTGTTGGAAATGGAAATTTAAAAAATAAAAAAAATAAAAAAATAAAATTCTCACTTTCCTTGCTCCAGAAGAAGGACATCATTCCATCCAAGTTTGGCAAGGTGATAGGCAATGGAGGTCCCAGCGATACCCCCACCACAAATCACTACTTTGGCTCTATCCGGCAAGTCCACTGATGGAGGAGCTCGGGCGCCGGCAAGACGGGTAAAGGAGGGGTGGATGAGACGATGTGATACACTCCATATGGGTACCAGCCTCTGGAGGGAGGTAGCCCCTTCCTTTAGGAGTACTTGCATCTTTGTACAAAATCAAAGAGAATAAATGTCAGTCAAACAAGTACTAACCCATACCTGCCAACATTTGAAAATATGAATTAGGAATTTTCATCACAGTATGCCTTTTGAAAATAAGAAATCCCACTTGCAGCGGCAGTGTTACTGGCAATACGTGGTAAATCTGTACCAAAAAGCAATAGTCAGGTGGCTTAGTGAAATTATCGTTACCTGCCGGATAAAAGCGCCATTTTTGGTACAGGGCTTCCTTAGGACCTACTAAACAATATTAGGGTAGGAGCCCCCGGCAAAAATGTCATATAAGGGTGTGGGGGGCGGGGGCGTCGTACAAGAGCCCCCAAATAGTATATAAGGTAAAATAACATTGATTTGTGGTAGTACATGTGTAATGTTTGGTACAGGGCTTCCTCATGACCTCCTGAACAATATTAGGTTAGGAAGTTCCGACAAAAATTTCAAATGAGGGTGTGGGAGGCGGGGGCGTCGTCCTGGAGCCCCCAAATGATATACAACATAATATAACATTGATTTGTAGTTTTGCAAATGCCATATTTGGTACAAGGCTTCCTTATGACCCACTGAACGATGTTAGGGTTGGAGCCCCCAAATTAAATATTCTTAAAGGTGTAATTTAGGGGCAGGTGCGTTGTATTGGAGCCCCCAAATAATTAAAAAACGGTAATATAAATTTGAATTCTGTGTTGTACCAACGCAATTTTTGGTACATGCATTCATTAGGACCTTCTGAACGATATTAGAGTAGGAAACACAGGCATGATATTCATATATGTCAGATTTTAGAGCGGGGGCGTCGTACTAGAGCCCCCAAATTAAAAAAAATGGTTAAATATGTTTTGTTTGTATTTTTTTTAAATCTGGTTACCACAATTATCAGTTGAAGCGTATCAGTCGAAATACAGTTAACTTAGAACATTCGTGGTAGAAGGAACAAATTATGTGTGAAGGGGGGGGGGCAAGGTCACCAGTACATTTGGCTATACCCCATGGCCACACTGCGAACATACATTGAAATCATTCATGCTGGATTTTGAGAAGTTAGGGCATAGTGTACATCACAAATGTGCCCTCATTACATTTAAGTCCTTAATGTAGAGAAAAGGGCTCACCCATATATTGTGAGATTTCATATCACTGACACGTACCTTCAGTAATCGAACCTCAAATCTATTTAGCACAGTTGCACTTGCAGAGTGGTGAACAGTCAAGATTTGCCTTGCCACATTTGCAGGTAGAACAGTTTCCTTTGCATGAACACTTGACCAGTTCCTGACATGCTTTAGACACATCCGATATTGTCATCCACACTGGTAACCAAGACCCTGAATCCTTAGTCCATCCATAGTCTTGTGGAGATGGGATATCTTGATTAGCTCTCGTGCTTGATGTCCAGATTCCTGCTTGAAAAACGACCCGTTTCACATGCTGCAGTAATGCGTGGGTGGCAGTTTCTCCATCGATCGATTTTCGTGGCAGAAGAGGCTTCTTCTTGTCTCATTGATAGAGTTTGATGGACTCGATTTGTCGTACAAGACAACGGTCAGCCTTTCAAGGACCTGGAAATCTCATGACGGCTTGCCCTCAAAGCCTTATGGAAGGGGTAAGACTGATGATGGTGTTTGTAAAGGACGACCATTTTTAAGATGTAGAAAGACAGTAATTGTATCAACTATGAATGTGAGAACTATTAGGGAGCAAAGAAATAGGGAAGAGCTATCAACCAATTTAACAGCGCAGAACATTGATATTTTGGGAGTACAAGAACATCGAATAGTACATAATGAGCCTATCAGATATGAGAAAGTTCTAAGCAACATGCTTATAACATCATCTGCAAACAGAAGTTCAGTCGGAGCTGCAATAGGAGGTGTTGGATTACTACTAAGTCCCAGTGCATATGACTCCCTAGCTAGCATGAGACCACATTCTGACCGAATACTCGTCGCAAACTTTCAAGGAAACCCTGCAACTACAGTCATTACAACCTATTGCCCAACCAACGTAGTGAACGAGGATATCATTGAAGGACACTATGACAATTTAAGAAGAGCAATTGACTCCATTCCAGCACACAATGTTCTTCTTGTGGTAGGAGACTTCAATGCCAGAATTGGACCTGAGGATGCTAAATATACCTACCACGAAACAACCAACAGAAATGGAAAGTACTAAGTGGACATGGCAGTTGAAAAGAACCTAGTTATAGCAAGTGGTCAGTACTGTAAGAAGAAAGGGAAATTGTGGACCTACATTAGCCCAGGTGGAAGTAAATGCCAACTGGATTATATACTAATAAGGAAAAAGTGGAGGAACAGCTGGAATAATGCAGAGGCGTATAGCACTTTTGCCAGTGTAGGATCCGACCATAGAATAGTATCTGCAAGAGTCCGTTTGAGCCTTCGAAAGAGCAAAACCTTGGCAAAAGGAAAACAGCATGATTGGAAACTTCTCAGCACTGACAACCACCTACAGAAGCTATACAGCATTGAAGTCCGCAACAGGTTCCAGCCCCTAGAGAAGGAGGAAGAATCAGCTACCGAGAGGTATGAGCGATTCATAACAGCGCATAAGGAGGCTACTGAGAAAGTTATCCCAGTGAAAAGAAGACAAGAAAGTTGCATTTTCCCAACGATACACGTGTAATTAGTGCTAGAAATAAAATCAATAAAGCCTACATGGAGAACCAGAAAGATACAACTGATGAAAATCGACAGATCTACAAGCAAGCCAAGCAGAACCTTGAGGAAGCATACAATGTAGTTATAGAAGAAGATCTTGATAGTAAACTAAAAGAAGTGGAGAGAGCGCATGCCAACAGTAAACATGGGCAGAGCTGGAGACTCATTAATGACATAACTGGAAGGAAAGCATCCCCGAAAGGGCAGTTAAAAGAAGACACACAGAAAGACAGGGTCACAAACTGGTTCAACCACTTCAAGAATCTTCTTGGAAGCCCTCCTGACATAGATGATGAGGATGAAGAAATTCTGCCTATACTAGAGAGTCTGAACATCAAGACAGGGCCATTTGATCTGAAAGAATATTCAAAGGCAATAAAGTCACTAGTAGAAGGGAAGAGCTTTGGCGAAGATGGCATACCACCAGAGGTTCTAAAAAGATGCGACCTTGATGAAATCATTCTGAGTTTCTGCAACAACGCTCTGATCAATGAAGAAAAGCCTCACCAATAGTCCATACTGAACATCGTACCAATACCAAAGTCTGGAGACCTGAGCCAAGGAGGAAATTATCAAGGAATCGGTCTAAGCTCCATCATGGCCAAAACTTTCAATAGATTGATTTTGAACAGGATCAGACCTGTACTTGATAGTCACCTGAGAACCAACCAAAATGGATTCAGAGTTGGAGGGACCACAGTGGGACATATTTTGGCACTTCGCAGGCTTATAGAAGGAGTAAAAGAAAATCAACTCCCGGCTATTATCACATTTATTGACTTTCGCAAAGCCTTCGATACCATCCACAGAGGCAAGATGTTGAAGATCCTTACTGCATATGGCATACCGGAGCAACTGGTGAATGCTATTGGCAAGATGTACGAAGACACCAAAGCAAAAGTAATATCACCTGATGGAGAGACTGACCTCTTTGAAATCATGGCTGGTGTGCTTCAAGGTGACACGCTTGCACCTTACCTATTTGTAATAGTCCTCGACTATGCCTTGCGAACAGCTATAGACTGCCATGAAGAGGAACTTGGATCCAACTGGAAAGAAAGAGAAGTAGGAGAGTTGGTCCGGAAATCTGCTATCTGAGGAATTAGAGCAAGCCCAAAAACTCCTGAGCAGGGTGGAGACATCGGTAGGCAAGGTCGGGCTACGGATGAATTCAGGCAAAACCAAGTTCATGTCATTCAATCACAGGGAGATCATCACTATAAAAACAAATGATGAAATTCAGTTGGAGAATGTCCCTGATTTCAAGTACCTGGGAGCACTGATGGTGAGCACGGAAAAAGATGTGAAAGCTCGTAAGGCAGCAGCATGGAGAGCGTGTAGTAAGCTTGGAAGAATCTGGTAATCTTCTCTTCCCAGGCAGTTCAAACAACGTTTGTTTGTTGCTACAGTTGAATCTGTGCTGCTATACAGCTGTGAAGCATGGACAGTTACAACAAAGTTGGCAAAGGAATTAGATGGTTGCTACACCAGACTTCTTAGGACAGCATTCAACGTGCACTGGAGTCAGCATATGACAAATAAGGAGCTGTATGAGAAACTACCAAAAGTATCAGAAAAGATCAGGGAAAGAAGACTACGTTTTGCAGGCCACAGCTGTAGGAACATTAATGAACCAATATCTCAGCTTATACTCTGGAAACCTAAACACGGGAAGAGGAAACCTGGAAGACCTCATCTTACTTATACAGACCTACTCAAGAAGGATACGGGAATTGAACTGTCAGAGGTAAAAGCAGCCATGCTGGACAGGAATGTGTGGAAGGCCATCACAGCTCGGGCAGTTGACCCGACTTAAGCAAAGTAAGCAAGGAAATGCTCAGAATCAACGGTCATCTTCTGAAAGGGATGCTTGGCTAGATAAGCAAATGTCTCTGTGGCATCATCGTACACTTTCCAAGCCTGCCAGACTGACTTCTTTCCTTGCCATGAAATGCTGATGTCGTGTCGCAACCCAAATATGAGTGTAAGACAGGTAGGGCTTGTGACTTTGACTCTCCCAAACTCTCACAAATGGCATTGATGTTGAGGTACCTGTATTTCTTCCCCATATCAAATGCCATCCAGATGTCAGTTAACGGTTGAGTCTTGAGGAGATCATAGAATTTGCCGACAAGGATGTTTACAACATCAGTGTCTACTGTTTGCACAAGGACAGTCTTTGCTCCCTGCGCTAGTGCATGCAGAATATGAACCACAATCCTTGTGTCGGCTTCTTTGTGATTGCAGTTTCCCATGCCGATGCTAGATCCGACGGATGACACAGTTTCTCCTGATGTGACAAAAATCTCTTTGCCATGTAGCCAGTGGAACTCTTTCACTTTGGATGTAAGAAAGGCAAACAGTTCTTTCTTATTGATTGGGTCACAAAGAAAATCCATCCAATTGCCTGGAAGCTTGGTCTGGCCAGACACTTTCCTACGGACGCCAGTTCCCCTCTTTTCACGGGTAGACTCTTTCAAACTGTCTGGAATGTAAGTGTCCCACACAAGATCTAATCTCTTGGCAGTCTTCAGTTGCTTCTCGAGGTATGGAATGAAGACTTCATTGGCGTATCCATCAAATGTACTGGTGCCGATAACAGGCAGACAGTGGACGATGACAGCTCCATCGAAGACTTTACAGCAATATGCTGATGGTGGCTCTGGTTGGTCAGGCTGCTCAAGGCAATGCAGCAGGTCAGACTTTGTACCTGTAGATGAAGATTACATAAGTCTGACAGAGAAGGAGGGAAGGACTGTATCTCGTGTGCGAAGAACTCATCTAAGTCACTTTCACGGCTCTGCATAGCGATGTAGAGTTGGCCAAATAGTGCTACATTGTTTTGAAGCACTTTGATCTTCTTGTCTTTCTTCTGAACTTTTTTGCCGTGGGATTTTCTGAAGAGAGCCAGTGAATTTCTCTTGATGGGATCGTGGATTGAGTGGGTGTGCTCATCAAGCACGGTCTTGACAAACTTTTGGTATTGTTTCCTTCCAGTCTCTTCCAGTGTGCGGACTGTGGTAACAACGGCTGTGTCTGTGCATTTGCGACTGTCAAGCCTTACCAGATCATCAAACTGATCCAAAAATGGATTACCCATTTGCCTGATGGTTGCAGAAAGGGCATTGACTTGTTTCTGGAACGACTTCTGCGATGAAAGACCGTGCTCATGGTGCTGGAAATTCTTAGGATTCTCCATATCATCTCCTTTGAAGTACTCATCTACAAACTCCTTCAGCATTCTAGCCATTTCTGGTTCAGAGAACATCCATCGTCTAAGAGCAGCAGGGTTTTCCAAGAGTCCAATAGCGCCACCTGCACCTTTCACAATCTTGTTCTCTTGCTCATGGGCCTGGTCAAAAGGCATCGAAGAAAACGTGTTTGATGTTATGGAAAGAACCCAGTGTGAGTGTTCATCAAACTCCTTCTTGACAGTGACTGGTAGGGACTTCATATCTCGAATGTGAACAGGCATCCACCTGGAATAGTTCACATGGTCCAAGGCGAAGAACAATGGGATGAGCTCTTCTAGGACCTTCACATACAGTGTAAAGTTTTTCTCTCTGAGAGCTCTGATGAAGATGGATACGAGGGCTTCATATTTAAATATTTCATGATCTGGTCCCAGAACATGAAAGTAGGGCTCTTCTTTAGCATGGTATCTCTCCACTCCTTAGCTGATTGTTCATCCTTGGGGCCCGTAGTTAGCAAGAAAGCTTCCCGCTGCAAATTGTGCAAAGTCAAGAGAGAGACTTGATGACCATGGGGGTTGAGTAAAAAACAAATCAATGCTCCAAAGTACGCAAAATATTCAGGTAAAAACAAATCAACGTGATTATGCATTGTATATGTGGGGGCTCCGGAACAACGCCCCTGCCCCCTTATACTTATGTGAATGTTTTGCCGAGAGCTCCAGCCCTCACATCGTTCATAAGGTTAAAAGGAAACGCTAATGGCGTTTTTACAATTTTTTTTTTTTTTACAGTTTTTACAACGTTTATTATACAGTATTTTTAATTTGGGGGGCTCATGTACGACGCCCCCGCCCCCGCCCCTTATACCCTTATATGAATATTATGTTGGCGGCTCCAACCCTAACATCGTGCAGTTGGTCCTAAGGAAGCCCTGTTCCAAAAGTTGCATTTGTACAGCAACAAATCAATGTTTTTTTAACCATATATATTATTTCGGGGCTCTAGGACGACGCCCCCGCCCCTCACATAAACAATTGCCGGGAGTTTCTAACCTAATATTGGTTAGGAGGTCATAAGGAAGCCCTGTACCAAACATTACACATGTGCTACAACAAATCAATGTTATTTCACCTTATATACTATTTGGGGGCTCCGGGACGACGCCCCCGCCCCCTTAAATGGATTTTTTGCCGGGGGCTCCTACCCTTATATCGTTTAGTAGATCCTAAGGAAGCCCTGTACCAAAAATGGCGCTTTTATCCGGCAGGTAACGATAATCGATAAATTTGACGCTAAGCCACCTGACTACAAATACAAATTCGCTGAACGATCATGCAGCCATTCAACGCACACAATACGTGAACTCTCAAATCGCGGCCCATGATTTGGCTTAATTTGGCCTTAGCACACACACACACAAACAAAAAATTAAAATATTATTAAAAAAATATTATTTTTAAAAAAATCAAAAAGAAAATCAACAACAAAAAAAAAAAAAAAAAAAAAATATTCCTGATTATTTGTAAGGGTTGGCAGGTATGCTAACCCATTTTCTACGGGAACTAGGTAGTCCATGTGTTAAGTCTATGGGAATGAGAAAATTCAGGACTCAACGGGTTAATGAGTCACAAGACATATTGGTCTAAAGTTCAACATCACATGCAACAGATTTATTAGGTACAGAAGACCAGCCACATAACTGGCTGGGCAAGAGACCGCCATGTTCAGTACAAGCGTTAAAGCGGTGCATGTGTACACTATGACGCAACTACAAAAGGTATGCCAGTAGAGGCAGGAACAATTAATAAACAGCAACAAACAAACAAAACATCTATAAAACAGCTACAAGAATTTTCATGATTTTTTTTCTCCCCCCCCCCTCTTTTTTTTTCAAAGGTGATAAAAATAATATTAAAAAAGTGAATTTTTATTTTCAAGACACTACATAATATTGAATTTATTTTCCTTGAAAACTTTTAAATTATTTTTTTATTATCAACTACAGGAAAATAAATTAGAAAAGGGAGTACCTTTATGGCAGCTAGTCACTGACTCACGACGTTTTTCCACATCTGATTCTGTAATAGAAAATAAGCCAGTTAGTACATGTACAGTATGTAGAAGGGACCGGATATTAAAAAAGCTTTCTGTATTAACCACTTGACTGCTATTGGCCTAAAACGCGTTCATACCGCCTGTGCTACAGCATATTTGTACTGTATACAAACTGTACAAAAACTGTAAACTGTGCACAAAAAGCCGTAATTTTTTTGGAAGAGCGCCATCTACTGTTCGAGACCTGCATTGCAGTGCTAATTACACAGTAGGGCTAGGCCTTATGCAGTACTACGGTCTTCAAAGTGCAATGCACTAAGCACGTACATGTACGTGGTGCGCACAAGCATGCAAGAGCGAGAACACGTACATGTACGTGGTGAGCAGTCAAGTGGGTAAACAGATGAACAAAAGCAAAAATATATTGGTATGTTATTTTTTCCACCTACAGTCATGAGGTCAAATCCACAATATGAAAAAGAAAAAATGATAATAATATTTCATCAATTGAATTCATAGCAATGGAATTTACTGTAGCGATACTTATCATTGTACTAAAGTCAACACATTCATTTTGACAAAGCGACTGGAGATTCGAGACAAGTTCCAGGTATTGTGTACATGCAAACCTGCATGACTATATTCAATGTCCCAGGGCAGTAACTGAATTGAATTGAATTGAATATGAAGGAAGTTCCTTCGTTTATTGACCATTTAAAACAACAAAATATACAAAACAACAACACAATAGAAGAATGATATCAAATAACAACAACAAACAAACAAAAGTAATAATGGTCAGGGTCCCTGAGAAGCAAGACTGCTTGTAGTCGGGACCCTATATACAAGTACATTATAACATAAATATAAATTTAAATGCACACGCACGCATAACAAGCAAACACACACACACACTCACACACAAACAAACACACGACAGAATGGAGCAAAGATATAAGAGGAAGGAAAGATACAAGATAAAGAGCTACGAAGAGAGATCGAGATTATTTAAAGAACTGAATAAACGTAACTTACACAATACTTTAAATCTGGATAGTTGTGCTATTTGTAATGTTACTACTTAACAAATTCCATTCATACACCCCTGTGAATCTAATTGAATTGCGAACATAATTGAATCTAGAGAAGGGTTTATGTAAATCTTGATGTTGTCTAGTTAAATGAGTGTGGAATTTTGAGTTTGTTTGAAACATGTTAGAAAAAACTTCTGGAAGGGCGCCTTTATTATATTTATACATAAAAATCCAGGTATTAAATCTTATCAGTTCGAAAAGAGGCATAACTTTATATTTAACAAAAAGTGGCGCGCTTGGAGTCATATAATGAGAGTTGGTCAACAGACGAACTGCTTTCTTTTGTAAAATAAACAATTTTGATAAGTTTGATTTGAAAGTATTGCCCCAAATTATAGTACAATAGTTCAGATGAGGAAGTAATATAGCATAATAAATATTAAATAATATTCTGAGGGGTAAAAAATCCTTAAGTCTATAAAATACACCAATACATTTGAGCAATTTATTACAGACACGATCAATATGTTTTTTCCAATTTAAATTTTCTTGGATGGTTACTCCTAAGAAGTCAATGCAATCTTTTCTTTCAATAGCAATATCATCAATTTTTACAACTTCAATGTCACTTAATACCTTTCTCTTCCTAGGATGAAAAATTACATATTTAGTTTTTTCAAAATTAAGTTGCAATTTATTACATTTGAACCAATTATTTAAAATACACAATTCTGAATTCACAGTGAAAATCAATTGAGATATATTAGCATGGGGGAACACAACAGCAGTGTCATCCGCAAAGAGAGAAAACTTCAATAATTTTGATGAATTAACAATGTCATTTACATATAAAATAAACAAAAGTGGCCCCAAAACTGAACCCTGAGGGACACCGATATCAATATTCATGAGATTGGATTCGACACCATCGACCACCACATACTGTTTACGACTTAATAAATAACTAAACTGGGCCTGGCACAAAAAATAAGTTATCTGGGCCTGGTTTCATGTTTGTTCCTGTTCATGACATACCAGTAATGCATTTTCCTTCAGGCATGTGAGATCCTGAGTGCAGTACCCTTTATTGTTCTTATTTCCTTTTTGCTTTTTGTTTAAACTCACTAGCCTATACTCCCTGCACAAATATAGGCAGGCCTTGTATGACAGTACAAAGTTCATCTCCATTATGTATCAAGGCTGTGTAAAGAAAACAAATGGTCCAGATATAACTGCCACAAAACCTTATCTTATCCCCGCCCCCCTCACTCCTTTTTCTATTATTGTATTGCCATTTGGTATTATCCTAGAGCCAATTGATTTCTTATTACAAATAATGGCCCAGCTTGCCATTTTGGTTTGTGCAAAATACATTTCTTTTTTCATTCTTTTTCTACTAGATCTGTATGAATCCCTAGCTAATTCTACAAACTTGAGTGGGACACCTTTTGTCTATCTGTACATCATAAATACTATTCTTCAGCTCATACAATTATTGAATATTCAATATGCAATTCACTTTTATGTAGGAAAGTCAACCTACTCCAAAGTTTCATAGCCATCTGGTGTGAGAGATCAACCTATTCCTGGCCTGACTCATAGTCATACACAGACAAAGTATGGTCATAACATAAGTTATTCAACTAAGTCATTCATTCAAGTCCGAATGGAATTAAATAACCACGTACCCCCGCCCCCCCCCCCCCCCCACGTAGAACTTTGCGCATTCAGCGCTGTACCATGTGTTTACGCGCTCCCATTGGCTGATCCGCTTGAGTGGCTTCGAATTCAAGTGAGACGTGAGAGAGGGCCTACTTAACTTAAGCGCAACTTAAGTAGGGTGTCTGATCGCGCACTCGTTTTGTCTGCCAAAACCCTTCCCATAGACATTGCACGCATCCCTATGTTGTCTACGTGCATTGCAAAATTGGTCAACGTTTTTTTTTTTAAATTGAGATTCAAACCTTTATAATTTGTGATCCTGAAGGCGATACTCAATAAATGAGGTGTCATATAAAAGAGCAGAATAATCCAATATTTCCGAAGGGGTGCCATTTCGGATTTCTAAAAATATCTTGGTCCAAACAGCGATTTAAATGTTGTTTGCATCCTACAATGTAGCTCTGATATTTGCTATTTTTAAGAACCGAGGCCCCGACTGAACAGTAGTCCCATTCGTAAGGATTATATCAGTGCGCTTATTTTTTCGCTAGCCCTAAGAGATCACAAGTTATTACAGTTTGAAAATACCCTTCCCCTTATTTTCCGGATCAGCTAATTAGGGAGACGTGCACTCCGCTCAGTCCAAAACATGGTGACAACGCGTAAGAAATGCACATGCATATGTATTCGGACCGCGTATGTGTATTAGGCGAACAAACCCGGAAGTGAATGCACGTTATAGACATTGGAGGTAGAGCTTGCCGATCGTGCTCAAACCACGAAGTGGATGCACGTTGTAGACAACGTGCTCAAGTTGCGCATTCAGCTAAGCAACATGCGTACACTATGCATACGCTTGCATTTTGCGCGATGGAGCTGTTTAACTCTGCGTGTACGTCTTTTTTGTCGATTCTGACCAAAATGCTATGAATATTGCAGAGTTTTTGAGGGGCTGTATCTTTTGATAGAAACATCGGTGAGTCTTGAAATTTGAAATGTATTATTCTGGTTACATTTTTTATTCAAATATCCAACAAAAATGGTGAAAAACGATCCCAAATTGATGATTGAAAATTTGTTCAGACACCCAAACTTAAGTTCAATGGCAATGTCAATACGTAATTATTAAGTCACACCAAGGATATTTTGACATGTCAAGCTTTCTCCTCGCACCAATACATTGAGTGAATGGAAGCCAGTGATAGCCAATAAGAAGGGCTCTTGTAATTGTCAGCGCCAATTTAGTAAAATGAGGCTGCAATTCGCCAAGATCAGATGAACGTTATGCGCATGCGCTAAATGTAAGCTAAAGTTCTTCTTCTTCTTCTTCCAGTGTACAGGTAAGTGCTGCCACCAGCAGTGGACCAGCGAAGCAGTTTCCAGGCTAGGAACTTTTTTTACGACTCGACTACCTCAACTGATTAAACTGAAGCTGAAGAACTATAGTATAGACCTCTAGGTCTAGCTGTTTTACTGTATAAAGAAAATTGTACACCCTTTTGTTGTCTGCGCCTTCACCTGTTGTCACAACACATCCCATCCCAGTATAGCTTGGAAAAGCTGCTTCAGGGATTACCTCATCAAGTAAATTCTAGTCAAATTTGACCGAACGCCAAACCGAACGTAACAACAAATAACCACTGCCGAACACCGACGAGGTCGCAAATACGTATACGTAACACGCATTATTATTAATCATACATGTACATCGCCAAGCACCTATAATGATTGTAACAACTGTGAAGAAAATGATCATAAAAATAAAGATCGACGGTCTACCGCTAGAATCGCAGTAATAGTTCAAAATAAAATTGTAATACTTACACTAATACAAGAATGTAAATATTTTAGCAAAAACTGTCATGCGTCAGTGAGCCTTTCATCACAATTCAACGTTCCTCTCTTCGTAGCTGCGTAGACTTCAAACGTTGCCCTGCTCGAGATTCGCAGATACGATGCCTAGCCTAGCCTGGCGCTGACCTGGGAGTGCATGGGATGCATGGGCAGCGTTTCATGAAACCGTCACAAGTTAAGTACAAGCAGTGGAGGATTCAGGGGGGTACTGGGGCATGTGCCCCCCCCCCCCCGGTAAAAAAGGGGGAAGGGGAATAAGAAAAAGGGATTAAAGGAGAAAAAGGAGGGGGAAAAGAAAGAAAGGAAAGAGAGAAAGAAGAAGAAAAGAGGGAGGAGACTCAGAGAAAAGGGGAGAGAGAAAAAGGAGAGAGAAACTGAAGAACGGCCGAGGAAAAAAGGGGGAAGAGAGAAGGGAAAAGAAAGAAAGGAGGATGATATTAATTATAAAAAGGTGTTTTTATTACCGGGAAAGGGGCGGGGGCACGCAATTTTGCAGAGTGCATAATATGGGGTCCTTCTTGTCAGGCGTGTAGCCCCGTAGCCCCCCCCCCCAAAAAAAAAAGGACAAGCCGAGAACAACTCTATTTCTCGCTTTTCATCTCATCTAAAAAAAATCTCAATCTTTCATCCACCCCTCTCTCACTCTCATCCATATATATCCCTCTCTCTCTCTCATCTATCCTTCTCTCTCTCTCTCTCTCTCTCTCTCTCTCTCTCTCTCTCTCTCATCCATCCCTCTCTCTCATCTATCCCTATCGACATCTCTCTCTCATCTATCGATCTCTTTCAATGCTACATGCAACTTAGAACTTACATACAATATGGTCGAAAATGACACGAGAACAATTTTCTTAAGACCCCGAAAATCCACTCTGGACAGAAAGCTGAAGTAATTTCAATATAAAATGTTATATAATTTAATTTATACAAATAAGCATCTATACACTTTCAAACATGCAGTGAGCAATCTTTGCTCCTTTTGAAATGAACACGAAGAGACCTATGAACATCTGTTTTTTACCTGTGAAAAGGTAGCAAATATTGGGAAGGACTGCGGTGACCTTTTTGCTTTATCAGCGTTAAAAAATCTACACTGGCAAGAAATTTCATATCGGATAAAAAGATCCAATGCGGGAGAAGAACAACTGTTAAATCACATTATTCTTTTAACAAAACATATGATTTTGTTTAAATATAGTTCAACTAAAAATAGACCCCCCAATTCCTCAAGAAATTAAAAAAAGAATAATAGAAAATAGGCAAGAAGAAAAGGAATTAGCGGGGGAGAGGGGCACTTTAACACTTCACTTCAGAAAATGGGACAACTTCCACAGTTAAGGACGGCGAGGCAAATACTTCTTTCTCAGACTCAGACATTTTTTTAATATAATTTGGTCTTAAGGAAAAGGAAGAGACAGGATTTCCAACAAATGTGTAGATGTAAATGCCGCGGGAAGGGAGGGGGGTATTGTTGAGCTTTGGAATGAAGGGGGGAGGGGGATATGTAAGTTTGCATGTGTGTCTGAGTATGTGAGCGTGTGTGGTGTGTCTGTCTGTCTGTGCGTAACTCTTTGATTTATAATATTCGTTCAGTATAATTAATTTGAAAACATTATGTACTGTGTTTTAAACTATCTTATGTATTTTTTGAGGGATGACAATTTTCTTATATTTTGATATGTTATGTGAATCAATGAAGCTGTATGTTTGTTCGTTTTTTATATACTTTGTACTGAATGAATGCAATAAAAAAATGCTACAAAAAAAAATCCCTCTCTTTTCCATCCATTCCTCTCTTACTTATCCCTCTCTCTCTCTCTCTCTCATCCATATATATATCCCTCTCTCATCCATCTCCCCCTCTCTCTCTCTCTCTCTCTCTCATCCATATATATATCCCTCTCTCATCCATCTCCCTCTCTCTCTCTCTCTCTCTCTCTCTTTTTTTTTTTTCTCTCTCCAATTTCTCTCTCATCTCCCTTCCTTTCTCAAATGGCTAGTCTTTCCCTTATACACACTTCCTGCTCTTCTTTTCTTGAGATTTTGCCAAACCAATCATAATGATTTGAGAAAATGAAATCTTGAGTATTTTGGAACGCAAGGAGATTTGTTCCCTGCAGAAGGTTATATAACACACATTCACTGCTGAATAACTAATGGTATAAAGTGCTTATCAACACAGTAAAACGCAAATCACGACATTCGTATGACAAGATTATGACAAGATTTTTTAATCATTGAGTTGTCTAATCAAAGTTAAACAAACTAATTTAAAAAATATATGCATCCTTTAAAAAATATGTGAGAGGGCAAGTCCAAGATTGTTACTCCAGTCCAACTATATAGGTCAAAAGTCAATCTTGTCTCATGACTGTATTGTTGAAAGCCCTATCAATGCTAGGATCTGGGCCTGTTGCATAGAGCTTGAATAGAGCCATGGTAGTTAATATCGATGGCAAAGTTATCATCATTGGTAATTTTTTATGCAACAGGGCCCAGATGACATGTCTATAGTGCTACTTTGATATTAATAAATAGTTCAGTATGCATTGCACATTAGACTACCAAATACCTAAGACTTATTTCCCCCTCCAAAAAAAACACACCAATACAAGTCATGATGCTAGAGTACATAATATTATTTGCTTCATGGAGCGCTGTTTTTTCATAAAAATACATAATCATGAAAATTAATAAAGAGCAAATCAATAGCTTGTACATTCTATGTGTTTTTAAAGATACAAAGTCTGTTTATAATAATTTTTACGTTTACACCATATAACAAGAACAACTATCAGAAATCAGAAAAGTATTTAGACCCTATAGAATCTGCATGGACTTATAGGTATTGTACACATGCATACATTGTATGTATGCAGTATTTACATGTTATGGTTTACAACTTTTTTCGGATTCCTACACGTACGTTTGGTTGTCCGACATTTAACCTTTTGGATAGAGCACTATAGTTCGTTCGTGTCTCCTTAAAGGTAAAGACCAGTAATGGTCATGCCATTGCATTGTGAAAGAAACGTTGTGGAATCGATCAGAAAAGGTCGATCATCTAGCATCTAGCATCTGCAAGGTTCTGGAATCATCAAAATGATAAGAAATTTGGCTCATTCTTCGTAAAGTTACAAGCACTATACACAGAAAGATGTATATGGGACTACCCTATCTCTCTCACCAGACCATGAGAGAAATAAATTTACCAAATATATGAATTAGTAGGCGGTTTCCCGGCAAATTTTTTATCATCATGTATTAGTCAAAACATATTCTTTCACATGATTGGTAATGAGAGCTTCCATTTCATTTTTTGATGAGTCAGACCAAAAGTTTATACATGGATCTGCCCCAGAGTACAATATTAATTTGTTGATGACTTATAATCCTCCCAGACGTTTAAGATCATCCGATTCTCAATTGCTTGCTGTTCATCTCACTATGAACAAGACTGACAATGAGAGCGGACAAAATATACAGTTCCTCAGGTAGACAAAGGAACATCCCTTCACTGCTATTATGTAAAAATGTGTAGAACAGGTGTCACATGCATATTCACCTTTTTACATAATAGCTGTGAAGGGATGTTCCTTTGTCTACCTGAGGAACTGTATATTTTGTCCGCTCTCATTGTCAGTCATGTTCATAGTGTCTAGACCTAAGTCTTCATGGTTGATAGCACGTGAACACTGAGAATGTTCAGAGGATTTCGAATGTGCAACAGAGTGAACATTCCGAACCGCTTTAAGTCCTTTTTGTGAGGAGAGAATCTATCACTGGCTGGAACAATAGCAATGCACCTCCTGTACCCCAATATTTTGGGCGAGTCCCCAGGTCAGTGGTCCCCAGCACTGATCTCTACCCAATTATTGGGTAGAGATCAGAGGTCCCCAGACGTAAATATCTGATATACACGTCTGTACCGTAGATGGCGACATAATGATAAATCAAGTTTACAAAATGGCAGCCCCCACGTTATTTGTTACACTGATCGGAGTGACAGTGAGATCCGTACTATTCAACTCGTTTGTATCAAGCTGGCTGACTGATCGAGTTGAAATTTCTACACCTCTTACATCATGGAAATCGAGTAAGTTAGAAAATCCTACAAAACCATTTATATATCGTACAACATAGTCTACTATTTGCAGTTCATTTGTCTTGTGTAAAAAGTTGTGTTACTGTGAGTGTGAGTTAACTCCAGGAAGCTCCGACGCCGATGCCGCGCCGAAGGCGTCTCCGAGCTTCAGGTTCAGTTCAGGTGGTGCGTCGAAAAACATTCAAACAGCGGGTTGGGCGACATTATCTCAAAATATGCAAAGGGAGTAATCACAATTTTGACTTACTATGTTGCTCAACTCCTCTGGGCATCTATCTGGCAACTTGAAATTATAATTTGAAGAAGTCTTCGATGGGAAAAAGGGGGTGATTCTTTGTTCTACCCCGATGATTCTTCCATGTTGTATCGTTTATTCAACCGGCGAAGAGAAAGTACGCACTACCGCGCATGCATACTTTATCTTCGTCAAATGAAACTGCCAAAATATAATGCCATAGATCTGCGATCCCATACATGAAACTCTATGTCATATCTTCGTTCATAATTATTAGTCATCTAAACAGACTCGATATGTTTCTGTGTATCTCTTTTCTTGTTTGATAGATTATTTCTGTATCTTATCAATCTTTCTTTCTGCTACTTTTCTATTTATGCCTTTTTCTTTGGTACGAACAGTGGTCGAAGGTTTGACTTTGCTTGAGAGGGGAATTTCGCCGTATGCTGGAGATACTTTCCATGAAGTGAGTCCCATGAATTTCACTATTATTATCTCTTTATCTTTTATTAAAACAAGTGTATAATTTGTGCTTTGATTTCAGTCTGAAATCAAAGTTCCCACGTATACGAATCCCCCCAGCTTTCAGTTTTTATGTTGTGGAAACAATCTAATATGTTAGGTTTGAAATTACACTAAGATACAGTCATTCCTGTCCAGGGAAAAAATTAATATTTATTTTTTGGAGGCTACTTTTCAAGCTTGCCTGCATGAAATTAACACTCTAAAATTTGTTGTGCATTGAACTCTATGCAAATTTACAGGTGCTCTTTTCTGATTTTCGGGGGCTCTTTTGGGCATTTCGGGGGCTAATTCGCCCCGAGCCCCCGTGTATTTTTTTCACTGTTCCTGTCTTGATGCATTTTAGAAAGAAACACATTTAGAAAAGAAAGGAAGATTTTTTTTTTTTTTTTTTTTTTTTAAACTGGAGTTTTTTTCTAGCATTTTTAAATAGATTTATATAATATATAAACACTTTATCTTTACCTAACAAAAATTGGATTCTATCTCTAATGATACATTAAATAGTTTGATGTCTGTTTTAGTTTTGGAAAGTCAAATAGTATGTTATTGTTAGATTATGTTTTAAGGCAATTCAGTCAAAACTGACTATTTATGCTTAGTATCCTTGAAAAACAAGAAATAAGGACACAATAAATACAAAATATCATGGTGAACATAATCTTGATTGCAATGAAGGTCATCAGGAAAAAAATTCCAAAGAATTTGGATTTGTTTGTAATACATGTACAGTCAAACCTGCTTTAGTTACCACCTGTCTACAAAGCCCACCTGTCTACAAATACCACATTTTGTTTCCCTTAAAAATGGTGTCTTATTGAAACATGCACTAAAGGAACCTGTTTACAAAGACCACATTTTGTGTTTCCCTTGGGTGGTCGCTATAGACAGGTTTGACTGTATTGTGCTAATGTGCTCCATGACTATTCTTGTTTCTCCAGACCCCTTTGTTGCTATATATCTTCTACTATGTGCGTTCCATCTCCCCCACCCTGGTGCCGGTCATGTTTGTCATGGTGGATCTGATGACGGCATTCATACTACACAAGGTTGCCACCAGGACAATGAAATACTTGGTAAAACTTCTATTTGTAATTTCTTTATTTTTGTAGTAAATACTAACTTGAAAATAATTTTGTTGAGGAATTCTTTATGAAAAGAAAGTGACTTGAAGTTATCTGGAAGTATTTGTCATACAGTAGGTGAAATGTCTGGATCTGCAAAATGTAAGCATTAAGCAAACTCTAAAATAAAAACAACAAAATATGATATTACATCCAAGCCGGCTTGTTCATTCATACTTTTTCTTGTATAGATAGAATTGCTAATTTTGTCCTTTTTCTTCTCTTCTTCTTTGTGGTATCCATTATTAGTACAATCTGCAGAAACGGGAGGAGAAGAGTTATGCTTCAGGAGTTGATCCTCTTCTCATCCTCTCATCGGATCTCATTTCTATTCCTGACTTGGCTATGGCAATGTAAGTTCCACCTAATGTCTCAGTCACATCTTTGCGTATTTGGCTTGCGTATTGCTGCGTATTTATGGCAAGCCGTTCTAACATTTATTCCTACTTTTCGATATCAAGAAACAATTTTCTGTTGTAAAGCAGTGGTAATTCTTGATATCAAGAAATTGATTTGATATCAAGAAATTGATTTGATATCAAGAAATAGGAATAGATGTTAAAACGGCTTGCCATAAATACGCAGCAATACGCAAGCCAAATACACAGAGGTGTGACTGAGGCGTTAGAAAGGTTAATCTTAGAAGTAGCAAAGTTAATCATAAAAAAGGGAGAAGATTAAGCCATGTCTATCTTTAGAAGGTTCTTACCATCATCACTAATCTAAGGCCAGCCTAAGATCAGTTATCCCATCTACATGTAACCCAGCCTCCCCCAGGTAGTGTGTCCCTTTTGCAGGCTGAAAATATGAACTTGGGTGAATATTATGTTAAACAAGAGTTAATACCAACTAAAAACTCCGCTGAAAAGATTAGAACTGGTAATTGCCTTTATTTCACAGATAAAAAATATGACATAATTAAATCCTGCAAATTCTACAGAATTTGATGTTGGCTGCAAAAGGGATACACTACCTTTGAATGCATCTTCCACCTTCCCCTCATCCTGACACTTTTGTGAAGGTTTAATAGATTGGATTTAACGACTAGGTTACCAAGGAATTTGCGCATCATTGTATTATGTCAACTTGTCATCAGTCTCTTCAAGTCAGAATAGTACCCCTTCTTTTTTTTCTAACCAGTTTTGTATCTTGTGTGATTGCAGTTACTTGCTGTGTCCATATAGCATCGTGACCTGTGTTGCTCAGTGCACCGTTGTGTTTACCAATCTGACCCTAGCGGCTACTTTTCTCTTCACATTACAAGGTAAGGCATGCTAAACCAATTTTAAAGGGATCCGGTAACTTTGTCTCAGATTCTGAAACAAATTTGGATTTAGCTCATGCTGCAATGATAATTATAAACCTTTAGGTCAGTCAGGAACCCCATGACTTTTACAAGCCGATCGCCTGTCTGATATATCAAGATATTTATGATTAGATATCAAAACCAAATTTTGCGTTTGCCTAATCGTTTTCATAACACTACAGGCTATTGCTGAAAACGAGTATGGTAAAACCGGTCACTAAGATTTTTACTTTTTTCAGGCACTTCTCGATCATTTTGAAGCGCAATTTTTTTAGGGCTTCAATATTAAACCATATCACAGACACTGATAACATGTAGGGCCGTGTATCTCAGATTTAACATTGGTAAACGATCCCTTTAAAGGACTGAAAGTTGTTGTGAATTGAAGTGGTCTACCTTTTTTTTTTCTCTTTTTTTTACAATGTACGGTACAGCTGATATGATGAATCACATTTTAAGTGATGGTACAGTCAAACCTGTCTACAGCGACCGCCCATGAGAAACACAAAAAATGGTCTTTGTAGACAGGTTCCTTCAGTACATGTTTCAATGAGAAACCATTTTCAAGGGAAACAAAAAATGCGCTTGTAGACAGGTGGTCACTAAAGCAGGTTTGACTGTAGTATAGTCTGATGTCACAGTTTGATACTTTCCATTGATTTATACTTCCTTTGTTCCAATTCCCATTGTCATTCTCTTTTCTCTTCACACATACATGTATGCCACTCCCGTTCTTCTTTAAATGGATAGTTGAGTTCTGTTGCAGAGGGCGCTACACAAAATAATTTGTTTGTGAGATAATCAAAAACTGATTGTCAAATTTGAAAGAACATACAATTTAAATGACAAAATCATCTTTATTTGATCAAAATCAGTTCAGAGACGGCTGAAATATCCATAAATATAACCATTTCTAATAATTGTGTCCACCACAAATATTAGATAATTTGAAAAAGCCGTTGAAAAAACTAAATAGCGCCTTTTACGTCGTATTTCAGCCAATGCCGATGTTGGCTTTTTTGTTGGCATTTTCGTGTTGGTTATATTACACACAACCAGGCGGCCCATGTATTGTTCTTTTTAATTAAATAATTAATAAACGGTCACCATATTTTTTTTAAAGTGGAGCTGAATTGGTATGACCGTATTGGCCAAATTTCACACATTTTGGGGTCTAAAAATTACCTTCATAGCAATTTTAGGTTCTAAAAGGGCACTAGAAATGTCATAGATAAGAATAAGAATAATAACCATGTACTTTGAAGGCATTGGTGATCTGAAAACAGAACTTGACTATCCCTTTAATTATTGTCTTTCTGTCCCCTGTCTCTGTCTGTCCGTGTGTGTGTGTGTCTCTCTCTTATTCTTTCACTGATTTACTTGTCAAGTTCCATTCCTTTCTCGTTGCCTATGTTTTTATTTACAGGAAATGCAGTTGCAGCCACTTTGTGCCTTGCCTTTGCCTCATACCAGTCTCTGTACCCAGTCACGTTAATTGTTCCACTCACAATGCACATAGCCATCATCAAAATGCAGGTAAGATATGTTTACCAGTCTTCCTTCTCTCAGTTTTACCCAACAGAAGATGCCACTGGGGGAGTTCATTCAGATTTACAAGAAAAGGAGTTGACTTAAAGTGACTCGTGTAATATTGTGTAATTTTTGTATGAAATGTTACTTATTATATTCCTTCTACTGTACTTACCCTCTAACAGGCACAAATTCTCAAACCACAAAGATATTTGTGGTTTTCTTTAAAGGCGTCACTGTGCAACACCCTCTAACAGTGATTAACAGTAAATTCTCCCAACATTTTTTGAATTTTCCCAACCGTTTTTCCTTGAAAATAAGAAAAAGTACTTTTTAAATGTTTCAACACTTAAATGTCTGGAATGGTATAAACTATAAAGAGCCAATTTATTGCTTTGTGATGATTTACATTCACCTAGAACGTAGTTAAATTGTAATAATATATTTGGGAGAATTAGGAAATCAATCAGATCAGTTTTTCCCAATTATTATCATTAATGATGGTTCGTTTTCAATCAAACTTTCAGATTATCTTTAATTGAACATCTAGCATTGAAGTCACTGCCTTACTTCGGTCTGTTTCGCGAATGCTGACCATGTAGAGATTAAGTCCCTGACTACCGTTAATCAAGTCCATTCGTTTATGTGCAGTTGTCCAAAAGAAGACGTAGATGGCGTTAACCAGTATATGCCAAGTTACACTCCCTTTCATTGGTCTACTCATACATTTTTTTTCCTTCTTCTTCTTGTCCTGCAGGGATCTAAAGATAAAGCCGTGAATTACCAAAGACCAGAGGCAGTACGTTCTATCATGTTAACTGGAGCCATCTTCTGTTTCTGGTTAGCCTGTTTACTGGGTCTCTCCTTTCTCATGCTCGACTCATGGGGGTTCCTAAGGTCTACTTATGGATGCATGTGAGTTTTTAATCTATATTCTTGTACCACAAGGAATGTAAAATGGCCACTGGCTGGAATGCTCCCCAGGGAGTGGAAAATGTGCATACTTTGTGTTGCGGGTAAGACTGAATCCGATGACCGGGGTAATAATAGGTGCTGCGCCTAGAAACAAAGTATTCGGCGCATTATAAATGTGAACTAGTATTATTATTATGAAAAGTCTTTTCTGTGGGTATTACTGTAACATTACACTTATCCATTGGTTAAATATTACCCAAAATACCCTTCCCATTATTCTTCCCTCCACAAATCAATTTCAATAAGCACTTGTTTGAGTTTGAGAGGTTCTACACTTTGTATTGAAATATAGTTCAAAGCCTTCCCTGAAACTCTGACAATGACTAAAATCATAAGAAATTGTGCTGGAAGGAAAGAGTATTTATCAAGGAGAGATTCCCCAAAGATTGCTTGCTCAATCTGCAATTTAAAAAAAAAATTATCAGATGTTTCTGCATTTATCAAAAATTCAATACACAATATTCAAATAACAATAAGAGTGAATAATTTAATTGATTTACATGTACATGAAATGCAACAATTGAAATACGCAAAAAAATGATAACTACTTGAAAGTATGGAGGTAAATTAAAGAATCAAGATAAATGCAGAGGCCAACTATCAGAAGGATGAATGCTTGAGTCGATAGCAGCCGGGTGAATGAAATGAATGAAAAAGCTTGTTTAAGAAGTCATGATCAGACATTTGACATATTCTAACAAAATTTGAAAGTTAGAGGCCTGCTGAAAATAATTAATTGATAATGGTTAGCTAAATTTGGGTATATATGTTTTAATTTGTTAAATTTGTATTGTTTAATTGTGAAGGGTATGACTGAGTGTGATGAAAGTGTATACCGCTGGATTATGATCTCCATGGATACCTACTTATTCTGTGAAACGTTCAATGTCCAGGATGGATGAGGTGCTGATACTTTAAGTGGGTGGGTCTGCAGTTTCCATGTGCAGAAGGTCATAATTTGCTGACACTAGACTTGGTGAAAATAACATTACAAGTATGCACTCAACAAATACCCCCTTTGTCTCTCAGAGAGTCTTTGGGTGGTGCAAATGTCAGATAAGGACTTTACCATAGGGGGGAGGGGAGGGGGAGGGAGGGGGGGGAGACATCTAGCATTACACAAAGCTTGTTGGTCATAAAACTAAACATTATCTCAGGGATTGACAACACCTGTTATTGGTCAAACACCCCAACGATGTCAAATTCCCCATGAGGCTCCACTTCTATGCTAAACTGATTAAGCTTAAAATAAGACAGGTATAATTTTTTAACCAACTTGGTCCTGGCATGTGAGTGTTACCCACTCTCATCTTTGCCTTGAAGACAGCAACATTATTCAATAAATTATTTATCAACATTTTGTGTCTCATTCTTTCAGATTAACAGTGCCCAACCTACAGCCCAACATGGGTCTTTTCTGGTACTTCTTCACAGAGATGTTTGAACACTTCAGGACATTTTTCCTCTGGATTTTTCAAATTAATGTCTTCATCTATATAGCTCCCTTGGCAATTAAAATGAGGTAAAGCACTTGTCCGTCTCTATTTTTGCCTGTGTTGCTTTCTTGTTTTTCTCAGCCACAGTGTACGCTATTGATAGGTTGGTTTTTGAGTATTTATTCTGTTGCTAATTTGGTACCTTGCTAGAGGCTGTACATCTAGTCTACTTCTACAACATGAAATTTTGTTCACAAATCATTGACGCCAGGAGAGAGACATTTACACGACAATAAACTTTCAAAATTTGAAGAAAAAAATATAGTTTTGCATCAATTATGGTTCGACTATTTCATGGCATGAAACTTGTGCGCATTTAAACCATTGGCAAAATTTGTGAACATTTCATGCATAAAATTTTCAAGTTTTAACAGGTAATAGGAAGTTTGGTCTATGCTCAATACTAAGGTGACTCCCTTATGATATACGACACCAATTCTTGCTACGGCATGTGGCAATGGACGTTCCCATAATGCATTGCGCCTCTGATACCTCGCGATATTGCAGACACACTAACCACTGGTGATTCTAAAACACGTATTTTGCTATACTACGATATGCTTATAATCATTATAGTTACTAATTGTGAAAAATACACAAGCACTAACCACATTTATTTTTTAAAGAAATATATCAGCATTGGCGAATGCCAGCGCTTGGAGAAACTCCGTTGGAAAAGCTTGGCAGCTGCGACACAAGTGGCTTCTTTTCCCAAGCCATCATTGTGCGCTATTATCAGTAATTTTTAGGAATTTTTCTGTAATATACACCAGGGTCACATATTTAAAGATACTGAAGTTCTATATTTGTAATTAATTTACATCATTAGTGATTTTGGCAAAAATACATTTTCATATTCTTAGTCCTATTGACAGTGAAGAGTAAGTCCGATACTTTGTGGCCCGTTTGGACAGGGAATTAATTTGACTGAAAAATCCTGGAAAATTCACTAGTAAAATTTGAGCGCTACCTAATTTGCCTTGTTTTCAGCTATATGAAGTAGAGATTATTGTTGTACACTGTATATAATGACATGTCTTAGAGGTTTCCTAGTAGATTGGTTTAAGAAAAACAACACTAATCCCTTTTTGAAAGGCATTAATTTACATTTGCCACTCCATACCCAGGAGAGAAATAAGGACCCGGTAGGGTGACAAAAGCCTTTGTGTTAGTAATTGCTGTATGCCCTCACAGTGACAATGTGGTAGGAATACCCCCCAGGTAGTGGAGATGGTGCACATTGTGCGTGAATGGTTCTGATGACCAGGGTAATAATATCAGAAGAGCGCTTAGAGACGGTATTTTGTATCAAGCGCAGTATCAATCCAGCTTATCATTTATTCACCATCAATATCCTCCATTCTTCTGTCATCTCTTCAGAGGGCACCCTTTGTTCATAATGCTGGTCCAGTGTATTCTGATCGCCATCTTCAAGTCGTATCCATCGGTCGGGGACACCACTCTCTACCTAGCCCTCCTACCCATCTGGTCTCATACATTCCACTGTAAGTATTTACAAAACCTTGTTATGCCTTATACACCAGCTCGTAGTTGTGGTTCTGTGCATTCTTTCCTTTCATCTGTTAGCTTTGGACACTTTGTTCCCGCGATGTCCTCAGAACCACGAAATCGATCCAAGACTGAAAGGATGCACTGATCATATCTTCTTCAAAAGGTCAAAGGTCATGGGGTCATTTAGGTTACTGGTTACTAGAAATCTAAAGAAGTCTTGTTTCGTCTTGGGAATGTCTGTTATGTTTGGGTAAAATTTAATATCTGTGATTTTGTTTGTTTGTTACAGAGTTGATATCTTTTGGCCATGGTATGGATAATGAAGGATCCCTTACTTTACCATTTCGTTGTACACTACATTCCCATTTATGCAATAATCTATCGTTGCTAGTTTCAGGTAATGAATTCAAATTAATTTGTGGCTTATGAATGCGATTCCATGGCAATTCGAATATTTGCGTAACTCCATAACCCTTCT
Organism: Strongylocentrotus droebachiensis; assembly: GCA_035222895.1. Lineage (NCBI taxonomy): Eukaryota > Metazoa > Echinodermata > Echinoidea > Camarodonta > Strongylocentrotidae > Strongylocentrotus > Strongylocentrotus droebachiensis. The sequence continues at coordinate 86,178 of JAVYIG010007058.1, forward strand.
AACACAATTGTTACCCAACAAAATTGGAATAACAGAGCTGCCAACCATTCCGTTTTTCCCGGAATTATTCTGTTTTTTAATCCCAATTACGTTTTTTTTTCACAAAATATGTTTTTTTTTTTTTTTTTTTTTTTTTTTTTTTTTTTTTTTCACGTCAAACAACTGCCCTAATATGTTATTTTGATCACAAATTCAATAGAAAACTAAGATTGAAACATACTTGAAGAGAAAAGTATTCTCAAAAAGAAGCATTGGAATTGTGTCGCGCGTGGTTGTAAGTTTTGTTTTAATGAATTCCTTTTTTTTGCTTGAAATTCCTTTTTTTGCCATCATGATTCCTTTTTTTGGTCGCACAAGGTTGGCAGCTCTGGAATAAGAAGCTCTATAAACTAAAGCTAAACTAAAGCCCCACTGTCCTACTTGTAGCTACTTGCTCCCTCTATATAGAAAACTTCCCCAATCGGTGCTTGTTGGTCCCCCATGATCCTCTATTTCTTATGTTATTTGAGAGCTGAGTTGATGAGATAGCCACCTGTCAGTGACCTCGCTGTGTGGCCTAATCCCTCCTAGCCACACTAGTGTTGATAAGCTTTAAATAAAGTTTAGTGATATGAAATGAATTTGATTGAAAAGAGTTTCTATGTGATATAAATTGCACATTTAAAAAATTATCAGCTGTAATATGATATTTTTTTTAAAAAGAAGATAGAAGTAAGAAATAATTGAATCATGAGTTTAGAGTTAATATACTGATAAAATATACTTCTAGTAGCCAGTGAAGTAGGAGTTTCCGTTTTCCAGACTGGCAGACAAGGATTTCCTGTAATTCCAGGAAAATTTTGGTAAAATTAGCAAGTGCGAGGAAAAAGGAACAACAGTGTATATTTGTTGTAAGGGAAACAATTATTGATATAAGGCCCTCAGAATCCATTACTGCTAGGATTTTGCAAGGGAACTGTGGGTTGATGATAGGTTTTAAAAAGATTTTTTTTTGTTTGGCATCCAGCCATCAAAGTGAGTTGGGAGATGAATCAAGATTGCTTAACATTTATTTAGAAAAATTCAGAGAAACATGTTTGGTGGATAACGGGTATTTTCCGTAGAATCCACTCACTCAAGTAATCTAGGGCTTGGTAATCAAAGGTTAAAGCCCCACTGCACTCCTTATAGTTACTTGCGCCCTCCTTATACCAAACAATGCCTAATCGGTGCCTGTTGGTCCCCCATGATCTCCTTTTTCTTATGTTAATTGAGAGCTGAGTTGATGAGATAACCACCTGTCAGTGACCTTGCAGGGAATTCTAATCCCCCTCCCCCCCCCCCCCCCCCCCCTGGCCAAACTAGTGCAGACAGGCTTAAAAGGCCTTTTTGAAGCTGTAGACAAAATTGTCTCTCTATTTATCACAAAAATCAAAGAGCTTTCACATCAATGGGTCTTCGGTATACACTTGACAGAAATTCACATTTTTGTTTATGTAAACTCTTATGTGGGTTTGAATTCTATTATTTTGACATCTGACATCCTGTCTAGCACTGGCTCACATGATTTCCTGTCATATTTTTGTATGGTCAGATCTGGAGATTGCAGTTGGAAACGTAAAATGGTCTTTATAGACACGTGGGCATCCGCGTTTCATGAAACTGTCGCAAGCACAAGTTCACCCACATCCCATTGAATCATGTGTTAAATTTGATACCCGCATTTGAATTGGTTGGGCCGAACTTGTTCAGGGAAAAAAATACTTTAACAATTTTGGGGGCTACTATTCAAGCTTGCTTGCATGAAAATAACACTCTATGCACATTTTGGGGGGCTCTTTAATGACTTTCGGTGGCTCTTTTTGGCATTTCTTTTTAGCATTTCGGGTGCTAATCCGCCCCGAGCCCCAGTGTATTTTTTTTCAATGAACTTGTCTTTATGACCGTTTCATGAGACGTTGCCTGCTCTGTTTATACCGGTGTTGATTGTGTGTGTGTGTGTGTGTACTTCATTTTCCGACAGTAACACAGTGATTTATCACGGTTTTCAAGCCAATTAAAAAATGCATCATTAAGAAACGCATATGAAAATATCGTTAAACATACTAGAAATAAGATATTTGGATGTGTGATGGGAAAGTAGAGGCATGAGAATAATACCGCCAACTTTCTTTTTGTTGTGTCCGTTGTCAAGTGCGAAAATTGATCTAAAATACTAATGTACGGGACTACAATAAAGGGTTTTGAAACTGGTTGGATGACCAACAGACATACTACATTTTGGTGGGGTATTCCAAAGTTAAGCCCATTATTTTTCTTAAAGTTTAGAGCAGGGCCTTTCATTGATTCAATCTAGTCGTTGACATGATTTTTCTCTAGTTTTTTCTTTTGCTGCCTTCACAAAAATTAAGGAAATTAGAAATAGCTTTTGACTACCGGTAGTACGTCCGTACATTGCACATGCATGATATGTGAACCCCGGATGCGCCGCCATTCACTGGAAAAATGTAAGTCCCGGAAGTAGCTCAAAATTATTTCCAAGAGGCTACATCCTGGCATTTTGGGTGTATTGGCGATGGCGAGAACTCAACCAAATTTGGTGCACCAAATTATGAGGCAATACACATTGAAAACTGTGTGGCTTTAACAAGAAGCTGTTTAGGAAGACCACCGTCTATGAAGATCACCTTCTTGTTCCACTTGAACAAAATTTGTTTGATATGTTATGCTGTATAAAGATTATAATTATCTTGAACCCAGAGCAGTCATCTCACCAACTCCCTGTTATTGACCAATTTAAGTCCTTGCTGAAAACGCACCTTTTTAATTCATGAATGATATTCTGCAGTTGTGAGTCAGTCAAAGGAGTTGCACACCGTCTTATTTCTTGTTTTTTTTTATCTTATGTTTGATCCTATGTTTGACCTTATGTATGTTTGATCTCACTCTTATTTTTATTATTATATATGCATGATTTATTGAATAAAGAACAGATGTATAAGTTTTGGTAAATAATTTTTTAGTCAGACTATGGTGCGCTTAGAGACATCCGTATTAGGCGCCTAATAAATATTGTGTATTATTATTATTATTATACAACAGATTTCCGTAACAGCCTGGTGGTTGGAGTGATGATGCTGCTAGCTTCGCTCTTAGCTCCGGTTCTCTGGCATCTCTGGATCTATGCTGGCAGTGCCAATGCAAACTTCTTCTTTGCTTTTACACTCATCTACAATACAGCACAGGTAAGGCAGGTTTATGTGTGGAAGGGGGAGAGGGGAGGGGGAGGAGGGGAGAGATGAGGTTACAACTAGAGGAATGAGTGTAAGGGGTAAGGGGACTGTTACATGAAAGCATTCTGACATTCCATATCTATAACCATTCCTATTTTAGAGAAAACATTCCTAACTTTAGGCCTTTGGACTAATGTTTTGAACCCTACTTTCTTCTTTTTTTCTCTCTAAAAAATAATGTGTAAGAGCAAACTAAATACAATGTATTCATGATTGTGCTTTGAGAGATTCCTCATACTTGCTGCAGAATGTTAGTGGGTAATTCATTTTTAAAAACTGCAGAGGAGGGAGAGGGGGAATTGAAATCTTGCATTGCATTTGTTGACATTTTATTAAGGATCTGATATTGTGTTTTGTATTAAATGTGATGTTATTTTATGTACCTATATAATGTAGGGCTTATAATTTCGCAACGACTCAAAAACAAATCGCAACAACTCAAGGGGGGGGGGGGGGGTAAGTTTGATTTTTGGGGGGTCACCCTTTGGTACAATTGTATTTTTTTAAATTTTTTTTTATTACAAAAAAAATATGAGGTGGGGGGTTTCATCAGATATCACACACACAAAAAAAAATTGAGGGGGGGTTCAACCCCCGAAACCCCCGAAAATTGACTACAACTCAAGTCTTGTTCATGTATTTCTTTGTTTATGTATTTTTCATATATATATGTATATTTCTATTTCTTTCTTTGTTTGAAGATTTTCCTCGTGACAGATCTTGTCTTTGGTTTTCTGCGACGGGAATTTGCACTCAAACACGGGATGGAGCCGCTGGACGAAGATGGCAACAAGAGACCTATTAGACTACAATGAGAGCTCACCCAACTAAACCAGTCTAAACCAGTTTAAACCAGTTTGAAACTAGGATGTCCTTCATAGACCAAACTCACAAAGAAGTCCTTTTGAGCCAGGAAAACTGAAAGAGAGGGTTGAGTTCTGGGGAGAGGTAAACAATTATTTGTGAGCGTTTTCATTGTCATTATGCAAGTGTGGAAGAATATCAGAGAAAAAATGTTCCCTGAAAAGCATGGCTCTTCATATGCCTCCATATTCTAAATATGATATGTAACAGCTTAAAAATGAGGACTTCATTTTTATGCCACATGCTTGACTAGTCCCATATACATCTTTCTGTGTACAGTGCTTGTTACTTTTACCAAGACTAGGCCCAATTTCTTATCATGTTGATGATTCCAGAACCTTGCAATACACACCAATACTTATATGCTAAATGATCAACTTTTTCCAATCGATTCCACACCGCTTCTTTCACGATGCAATCGCATGACCAGAACTCAACTTTATCTCAACTTTAGACAGGTACACCATGTGTGTAGTCCTTAGGAGGATTGGGGTATTCTCTCTTGGAAAGATGTGTTAGTTCTTTAATAAAAGAGATGTTGTGTAATTCTTTCGCAGGTATAGAAGTTCTTTTGTTATCGTGCATGTCTAAACCAGTGTGAAATTAGGATAATCTTCATAGACCAGACTCACAAAGAAGTCCTTTTGTTCTTGTGCCCGTCTTACCTCTTGGCTCATAATTATGCCTAACTAAATTTTAAAGACGATTTCAGGTCAATACTACAGACTTGTCAGCATTTTGTAAGCCTTGGGATTCCATGTTAGACTACGAAATACACGAGTAATCAGGATTCGGTTTAAAAGTATTTGGTCATAAAAGTTTTGGAATTTTAGAAGGTGTACGAAGGGGGGGGGGGGGGGAGGGGTGTTTTGGGGGTTAATCAGAACATATTTAGTTGAGAGGCATATTGGTCGACCTTTCGTTTATCATGTGAGTTTTGGTTAAACCTTGTAATTTTGTTACTTGACTAAACAAGATGTTACTGAAGAACTAAGAGTCAACCTTTGTCATTTCTTTAAATGGCTGATGGTACCACAGAGATTTCACCCCAAAACAATTTCTTTTTGTGTTGTCATTGTCCTAATTTATGATGTTGAGACCTGTGCAATATTGATGATCGGAAATAGTCCGTCATGATTGATATCATAAGGCCCATCCAGTATGTTATTGTAAACTATATATTTGCATTTTTTTACAACAGAGTACAGAAATATGTTGAAAAATGTTGGAATCAACCTCTGAATTGGGAGAAGATACCTTGATAGATAGATGGAAATTTTTAAAGGTGCAGACCAGTATTGGAAACGCCCCAATTTCAAAAAATGAAATGGAAGCTCTTATTACCAATCATGTGAAAGAATATGTTTTGAATAATGCATGATGATAACAATTTTGCCGGGAAACCACCTACTAATTGATATATTTGGTAAATCAGTTTATCTATTGGTATGTGAGAGATAAACGCACGTGTTGTACACGTGTGCGTAGTCCCATATACATCTTTCTGTGTACAGTGCTTGTAACTTCACCAAGACTGGGCCAAATTTCCTATCATTTTTATGATTCCAGAACCTTGCAGTACACACCAATACTTATATGCTAGATGATCAACCTTTTCTGATCGATTCCACAACGTTTCTTTCACAATGCAATCGCATGACCATAACTGGTCTTTATCTTTAATAGAAGCTAATCCTGAGTACTGGAATCTTGAGCTGTTATGGACAAGCTTTGGTGAATCATTGTACAGTAGAACCTCATTATAAAGAGCTCTGATTTAGCGAGGTATTTCTTATAACAAAATGACTTTGCTGGTCTTAAGCTCTTTATACTATTTTGTTTTTTCACCCTGATATAACAAGATTCCTGATAAAACAAGGTAATTTGCATGGTCCCAAGGACCTTGCTATAAAGAGGTTTCACTGTATCCAGTTATGTTCTAGGTCAAGATGTCATTTTTTAAATGTAGCGGGATTTGTTGGGGAAATGTAGTGTCCCCTCCCCCCCCCCCCCCCCACCCACCCACATCTGTCCCCATTTCTTTCGGCAAATTATGCAGTTGTTATAATTACATGTACCTTATTTGTGTAAAAGAGTACAGAGCGAAAGATGATTTTGAGAGCTTTTCCTTTCTACACACTAAGAAAATAAACATACCATGTACAGAGAATTTATTAGTAGTAAAGCAAGTGAAGCAAACACCTTTTTTTTAAGCATAAGGTGTCATAGCCGTTGACGTGCTGTATCTGTATAATTGTTTTTCCATCACAATCGTGGGTTTCTTTTTGCAATGAATGTTTGTGTAAAGTGAGGTTTGAGATATAACTAAAGTTGTGCAGTGCACATGATTTTTTATTGCCTTAGAATCATAAACTCACTAGCTGGATGGCACAAACTTTCCTGTTCTCGATCACTTTGTCATATCCATATATCAGTATAGTAATGCATCATGTTAAAATTAATTTTTGCTCTGGAATAATTTCAGAAATAGATATACGCATAAGAAATTGTTGTGTCGTAGTAAGACAGGGTTTGTTCATCATGTCTTTAAATACAGTATGTTGAAATTGTGTTTGATACTGTGTCGTTTTGTACGTGTTTGATGCTTTCTAACTTTTCATTTTATTCAAAATAAAGAAAAAAATCTGTCTCTGCAATAATTTCAGGTTTTTCTCTTTATTGGGCTTTCGTGAGTTGTGTTGATGGCATTGTACTTTTAACTTTAGACTCGTCTCGCCCTCTGGCCGTCTCTCTCTCTCTCTCTCTCTCTCTCTCTCTCTCTCTCCCTCTCTCTCATACCCACACTTTCTCCTTATACCCATCTTTTCCTCTCATATATGTATATAAACCCAACACTTCTGTTTCCCGTTCTTTCTCTCACACTCTTAATCTTGTTCTCTAAATTAGCTATACCGGTACTCATTCCCATGGTGGTGAAATTTATCTAAATGTTTGTCCGTGTATCCTCTCCGTATCTGCCTTTTTATAATCATTTTAAACCCCCAAACAATATCTTTTTCCTTGATGCCCCGGGGAAGTCATCAAAATTATTGTTAGTTTCACTGTATTTGTCAATTAGGGCCAGAATAGCCCAACTCAGATTTAAACCTGCGTATAACGGTCGCCCATGTGGATGGACACGGAATAAGCGAAATTAGGTGACTAAAGCAAGCAAGGGTGACGCACACTAATTGTTTAAAATATAGAAGTTATGTTTACATTTCGAATTAATGGAGTGTTGTGGTCTAATACCTCTGTTACACTGACCAAACCGATCATAGAAGACTGAACATAAAATCAGATTAGTCCAAACGGCCAAGATTTGTCGATATTCAGTTCATATTCAGTTGGTTCGGAGTCGGTTAAGCGGCTGTGTGACTGGGGGCAGTTGCGGCGGAAGGGACCCGTTAATAGCGACGAAACGGTCAATTTAGAGTTAGGCAAACATTCGTCTGGGCCGGACGCTGGAGCACTTCGGCCAGCCCGGAAGGAAACTTGGTGTCAACGAACAGACGGACACTTCCACGGCTATAAATGAACCCTTGTCACTTACTTTCCCGCGCTCGATCCAGCCTTAGCAGGTTATGAAGAGCAGTTTTGGGTCAGGCTGTGGATAACATTTAAAATCATAGAGAGGGGTGATGTCTGAAACTTTTATCTTTTCGATAAAGATTTGACTTTAAAAGACTGAGGTGATCCTTAACAGGGAAATAAAACAAAATGTAGCCTTTTTTTGATCGTGTAGATATAGGGCACTTACTAAGATCTCGCTACATTATGTACCATTAAAAAGAAAACATCAACCAACAAACATACCACAAATAACATAGCACCCCCCCCCCTCGATAAAAAAAGGCTGTTGTATGAATCATGAAACAAAAACAAAACATTAACATTAGGGGTTCTAAAATAAATCGCAGCCTTTCAAACTAGGCCCATATATCTTTAACATGCACTGAAGAGGACGTACGATGGTGAAAATGGCACCGAATAATTGCTGCACCATTGCCATGGTAATAGTGTTTTGTGCTGTCACATTGATTAAGGACCATTAGACTGGTGGCGTATCCAACTCCAGGTCGAACGGGGGTCTGTCCTCCGGGCCCTTTTTTTTCTAGCCCCCACAGGAGATACAACTTGGAAGGGGGTTTACGTTAGGCAGTTCTTTACAAATTCATTCACACCTTGTCTCCAACCCCTCACCCCAACCCCCGTTTATCTGTCTATGGAATATAACAACACTTCGCGTTGATGCCTTTGGCATTAAGTTTGGCATAAATATGTACCTGAACTGTTTACACAAATTAAAAGAAATTAACATTAAAAAGAAGACAAAAATGTGCTGAGAAGAGGATGATAAAGTTGACGGGTTTAGACCTAGCCTATATTTCTTGTAATTTACTTTTACTTTAAAAAAAAAAAAATCTGATATGTTTCTTTTCAGGCTTAATGTTCTGTTGCGTGATGAAAGCTGAAATAGAACGATACAAAAGAGGGTCAAATGTTATCCAGGGGCCTATAAATCTGAACTCTTCATTTCAAGAACTGTATAAAGGCCACCAAAAAAGTAAAAGACACTGGGATAAAGATCGCATTCTAAATTCTGACAATTCATTTCCGTTTGCTAACTTTGACTAGACAGTCCTGTCGCGGGGGACAATGCTATTGGCTCGCGCCAGTTTATTTTTCTTTTGTGCTTTCCTCAGTCGAGCAAAAAACTTTCTTCTTTGGATCTGGGGGTACGGGTCAAGTCACTGCTTATTAAAGGTTGTTCCTCTTATGCATCAAGACAGAGATTGTTAGAAGGAATATTATTCTCTTCCCAACACGGAATAGTTCATACCTATAATTGTGAAAGAAGAGCTGTGTAAGAGAAGAATATAAGCACAAGAGATAAGAAAACTTGTAGACACAAAATTGTAAACATTAAACCAATAAAACTAAATAATAGGAAAGGGTTCGAATTAACTCGAACAAACAATGGAAATGAAGGATGGGAAAATTTAGGACTGGAGAAGTGAAAGAGAGAAAGTAACCGCAAACGAAAAAGCACCCCAAAAATGAAACTAACAAAAAAACAAGAACAAAATAGGGGAGAGGAAAAGAATATGAAATTCCAGGTGAAAGGATAAACAGTACAGTGCAATAGAAACAATATCCATGAATTATCAGAAAAAGAGAAAAGTTTTGAAGGATAAAAAACGAACCCATTTTCACCTTGATTAAACCTTTCGATATAAAATGAGAGTATAATAAACAAAAATAAGTCTTCATGGAGTGATGACTATTTAAAAGTTTGCTGATGGATATTTTTTTCTTCTTCAAACCAATAACATCGTTTTGTACAAAATTTTATTGGAAATGTTAACATTTTAGCTCGCCCATTTGCCCCGAATAAAATGAATAAATAAAAAATAAGTAATATTGAAAGTTATTGAAACTGTGCGGGGTAAATGAACTCCAAATATCACTCCAAAGTTTTGTAATGTGCCCTCAAAGTCTCGAAAGGCTATTCGATTGAAAACAATGAGTATAAGATCTATTCAAACATTGGTTTAAAATGAAATCACATATAGAATCTAAATTTAGTTCATTTTCCTTTCCACGTCATCTATCATTTTACATGTACTTACTTCTTTGCTTGAAGATGCCAGACACAGACTCGTTAAAAATACCTCAGAACTCCTCAGCGGAACCTCTCGTCTCAATCTGTTTCCCCGGTGAGCAGTGCCAATGGTCATTAGAACGTCCACAAAAATATTTAAAATGAGGGTCAGTCATGACTAAGAACGCCATACATCTAGCCTAAACGTTCCCGCTAAAAGAGAACCAAAAATTATAGATTTTGATCCATACAATGATTCATAAAGCTCGTATGATTGTGGATGAATAACGTCTGCGAGAGGTCTTTTCTTTCTTTCCTTTTTTTTTCTTCATTTGTTTCTATCTCTTTTTTAATCGCAAGCGTGTAAGAATTAATATATAAAGACGTTTGTAGCCCGACAATATTCTTTATTGTACAAAATTGCACGATTTGTGAAATAAACGCAATGTCCACCCTGTCCAGCAAATATGTTAAATTTTCCAATGAATTATTAAACGAAGTGTTCGGAATTTAATTTTTCATTTTGGAGATTATTTTGACGAACTTGTTTGCAAAATGATTTATTATTTCTGGAAAAAAAAGGAAGAAGAGAAATATATTGAATTACAGCTCTGTTCTTATAAGAAACAAAAGAGCCTCATTTAAATTGGTTTATTCCTCTGGTCCCCCTGGTTCGAGAATCGAACCACGCAATATAGCCTGAAAGTTAACTTATGAAGTCGGTCGGGTCAAATAAAGTCTGCGCATTGAAGCTGAAGGATGAGGAGGGGGGGGGTTCCAAGCGAAATGATTATCAAATGCTTTGCTTTATACAGGTTTTCACAACGTTTCTCCTTGAATTCACCAACTTTGCAAGGAGTCTATATATTGAAGCTTGCCCACCCGTTCATAGCAGATGGATCATTTATTCGACTTCTCATTTTCTGTTTGATTATCAATCGTCACGATGGACATAATGGCTTGTAGACTTTAAAATTTTAAATGTTATTACATTTTACGTGCATGGTAACACAATCGCTATTTCTTATAAATCAAGCGATATCATCGATAAAACTTTTCACATTGTTATTCTTGTTCTTGTTTGTGTTGCAATGTTGCAGTTATACTATCGGAGAGATATTTTCACCAAAATGATGATCAGACAATATTTTAAATGAAAAATATGCCTATTTATGTTTACCTGGGTATTCGTTATCTGTATTAAAACATAATGATGCCTTTATAGCTACGAACTTGACATCAAACACAGTCACATCACACCAGTCATCAAAGCACTCCATTGGTTGCCCATGAGTGAACGCATTGGTTTATAAATTCTTTGCTCTTATTTGTCATGGTTATGCTCCAATATTACTGTAGTAATTCATTAACATATTTGTATTTTGTATCATTAACAAATCATTAACAAATTTGTATTTTGTAAATAATAATAACTCATTTTTTTCTTTCTTATTTTTCATAGTTACCCATGCCAATTATGTTTTCCTTTGTTTTGATTTGATTCGTTTATTTTGCATATGTTTATGTTTTGTTATCTTTTGTTACTGGTTTTGGTTTGTGATATAATTTGTGTATTTTTTATTCAGTTAACACGGACTTTCTGAAAAACAGCCGTTTCTCTCAGCCTAAACGGCTGTTTTCAGAAAGTCCGTGTTTCAGTAAATAAATGAAATGAAACATTCCGTTCAGATCTTTACGCTCTCTATAATATCCGGATTTCTTGTTGGTCATATAAGCTCAATACTAATTGGAGGAAAAGAACCTTTGCTAGCGAACGGCCTCATCTCTGGAATGCTCTCCTTCAAGAGACTCGTATTACAGATCAGTTGAAGTGTTTCAAAATAATCTAAAAACATGTCTGTTTAATTCGGCATATAATTATTGTTCTGTCATTTTCATTATGTTCTTACTTCTGTTCCTTTGTTTATAATGCAGATGCCTTTCTGTGATCTCATTTTTTATTTTATTTTTTTTCACGAGTGCGCCTTGAGCATTTGATTTCAAATGGATTCGGCGCCTTACGAATCTCATATATCATTATTATTATTAACTTAAATCATTGTGATGTTTTTATTGCGTAAATCATACCAAAGATTTAGAATTGACACAACTTGATATACAGCTCCACTTTCTATATTATTCACACATTCACGTCCTTCAATGTATGCAGAGAAAGACATCATCCGCACCATCCCTTTGCTTTGCTTGGAAGTGATTTTTCTAACAAGCATTCGTGTTTTACTGAGTTTCTAATTGGATGACATGAGTTCCTCGTTGGCTAGACGTGCTTTTTACGATAATTAGTTTACCGTCGAATAATTCGCGAACGTTTGCCGCCAAAAGCAAGTCGATTAATGAATCGAGAAAGGCGGGGTGATTGAATCTTCGTCGAAGTTGTGAAGCTGTCAAATCAAGTTCATTAGATGTTGTCATTTTAAAGCAGAGAATTTCCTTCACATATTTCACTATGTTGCGCTGTAAAAGAACTTCTTGGTTTCATCAACAATATTGAATAGCATGCATTATCTACTCCGCCAGCCGTTTGTTATCGCCATTCGTATCATTATCCTCATCATCATCGTCACCACCACTACGCTCATTTTGACAACGATGATCACGGCGACGATAATGATGATCATCATCATTATCGTCATCATCATCATCATCATCATCATCTTCGTCAACAAAAGAAGGGGGTCATGTCATCATTTGGACATCTTATAAAAGTGTCAAATTTTTCCGGAAATGTTAATATTGATTTTCTTCAAAAGAAAGTCTTTTACAAGAAAGAATACAAAAGAATTACAAACAAATATAAAACTCATATGTAAGTTCATATCTTCAAATTTAGCCGTGAGGCATGGCAAACCAATGGGACTCGAGAGATCCTGTAAAGATCCCTGTCCATGATTGTGATAAGGTTTCAAAAATACAAAGTGCGGTTACTTAATTCATCTCGAAGGCCGTCAAATTGAGGAGGGGGAAGGAAACACCCCACACCACACCCACTCATCAGCTTAGTCTAATCGTTCAGACTCAAACTAGGGATGGCTGGAAAAACAGTGGAGTTTTTGATCGGATGCTGTACGATTTCACTGGGGGCCCTTTCAACACGAATCGTGAGCTCGATGCTATTGCTTTATGCTTATATTTCACATATTTATTGTATGTGAATCTTCGTGTGAAGCAAAAAAATAGTCGCGCATTAGGCTACATGCCTTTAAATTGTCAACGAATTATCCAATTTAATAGCTTATATACGTGTACCTAATTATCAACGACAAAACGTTGACATAATTATGAAAAAATCGTTAATGAAGTTAGTTTTAAATAGTATGGTTAGGTTTATTTTAAGTCTTGTTTATTTGTTTGTCTTTTGATTTTGGTTCATTTTTATTTTTATTTTATTTGTTGTTGTTGTAATTTTCAACAAAAGCCTTTGAATTCGCCTTCACATTATTAGTAGATCATTTACTTAGTTGGTACATGTAACTTAGCAATTGATTTGTCTATTATTCCAATCTTTAATCATATAATTGTTTGGGCCAAAAGGCCCAATGTAGAAAGCAGTTTTTTAACTGTCAATGCTACCGTGTAAAAATAAAGCTACAAATGAATAAATAAGTAAATATATAAATGTACATGTATATATCACTTTTATTTATGTTATCTATCCTTCTTCTGTCCTTTTCTGTACATTTTTAGATTTGCTGAAAACAGCCAATGGCTGAAGCAAAATAGTTTCCCTCTTGAAATCGGATTATATACAAATTAAAATTGACGCAAAAATCCCCAATAGATTGTGTATTGAAAGCATAATGTTTTGTGCCTCTTTACTTCCAATTTTTAAAACGGTCACTCAATAAATTCGTCCTCCTATGATTCTCTTGTAAATGATCATTATATTTCATTATTGGGTTATACATTGTATCTGTTTTGATATATATTACACTTCTTTTAAATCAGTAAACCATATGAATATCTAAAAAGTCGACAGAATTAAAACTGAAAACAAAATTGATTTTCACCTTGTTCCTAAATACATGATAAGTACACCTACATCATGTCTGTCACAAACGATGGATTTGAGCCATGGCAGAGGTTTGTAATGGGAGAGTTATTGAACTATTTGGGGGGGGGGATTAATATTCATTTCTTTGCATACAAATTTCAATTAGAATTGTTATTATATGAAGATTTTCATCCTACAATTTCAGTGTAGTACTTTGAAGTTGTGAAGCATCTCACCGGGTCTAATGTGATTGAGACTATTATTCTCTATCACTTCCCTCTGTCTCTTTCAGTCTCTCCTAATTCTATCTCAAGTATTCTCTCTTCTGTCTTTTGGTTGCTCTTTATCCCTTCTCCTTTTTTGTGTTTTTTGTTTGTTTTGTTAGGGGGGGGGTAACTGTATCTGCTATTTCATATAACTCGTGAATATTAATCGTATATCCAAATCTCTTTCTTTCTTTAAACCCTCTCTCCTCATCCTTCTCCTTCCTAACTTCCTTTCTCCCCCTATACTTTCTGTCTATTTGCTCTCCACCCCTTTACCCCCCCTCTCTCTCTTTCTCTCTTCCCTCTCCCTCCATATCTCTCTCTCTCTCTCTCTCTGACTCTCTCCTCATCTCTTCTTCGCATCGCGTGCCGTTCATATTTCCACCTCATCCTCAGACAATAACAATAGGCGTGCGTGTCGGGCATCGCTCGAGTTAATTGATCTCCGTGAGTAATGTCTAGACCACGACTTCCTGATAATGAAAGGGGAAAGCTGAGCACAAAAAAAAAAGAATCCAGACTGCTTCAAGAAGTCGACGAGAATGGAAGCCTCGAATATCGTGAGGTAATTCCCGGAAAATCGGACAAGGCTTTTGGCATCTTGCTCCGCGAGCTGCCAATGAAACGCTTAATAATCTGTGCGCCTTCCTATTGAGCGCGCTGAGACGGGTATATCCAAGATGTTGTGACGACATCTTATCGTTAAAAGTTAAAAATACTCTTCCGCCGTCTTCACCGATAAGGAAAATATACGTGTTGTAGACTCACGTATTTTCTCCCCTCGAGCACAAACGTTGTTTTGCCCTGGTGTGACATCGTTGCTTCAATATTTCGCTAAATTCATGTACGTGATAGTCTGACTGTTTAGTGGGTGCTAACCTAAAATTATCAATGGAATTCCCTGTTGTTTTGGGAACTTTTATCAAGTTATCAAGCAAATCTTTAAGATTCTATTCGTTGGTCCCTCATAAATCATGATGGTAGAAAGTGGTTTACACCGTAACCGCAGTGTTATAAGTGTTGAAGTGTTATAATTTATGTAAACTTTGGAAAATGCCCCAGCTCGTCAACTGGTCATGATGCATGAATGGAAATCCACGAACATGTATATTCCCTATAGGTTCAGTGTCTACTTTATTTCAAGGACATAAGACACAACATACCAAAATCGGTATGATTAGCAAATGCACTGGTATTACCATATTTTGATTTTTGCCGCACCAGTGCACCTCATGGTCAAATTGTAATCAAGGTATTCGGGATACACTGATTAAGTGCAAATGCACTGGTATTACCATACTTTGATTTTTGCTGCACCAGCTGCACCTCATGGTCAAATTGTAATCAAGGTCTTCGGGATACACTGATTAAGTTGCATAAACAAATGGCTAGGATTGTTCTCCAAATGAATGTACTTACACCAAGTTCAGAAATGTTCTCAAAACTCAAGTGGATGAACATGGAAAAACGTTGGCAATTCCAGAGATGTAAACTTATGTTCGATATTGTAAACGGTATTTCCCCCTCATATCTTCAAGACATGTTTACCTAGTCTGCAGCAACACATCGTTATAGCACTAGAATCGTTGATACTCGTGGATTAGTCATCCCCAAAATTAAAACTGAAAATGGTAGAAGGGCCTTTTCTTTTGAGGGTGCAATGACATGGAACAACCTCCCTAGTGAGGTACGAAATGCCCAAACCAAGCAGTCCTTTTGCACCTGTTATTTTAGAAAAATATAAATATAACCCAAGTACATGCAAATAGGTAGCCTCTATCACAAACTTCAATATTTAGTAATTACCAATTGCAAAATCACTGTATTTCTCATAAATATCCTACAAATTAAAAATAATTATGTTCAGACACACGGTCACTACAATATAATATTTTTTCTTCTTCAAAATTTGTTTATGTATGATTTTCTTGAAGACTTGATTTTTTGTTGATTTTTTGTTTGTTTACTTGCTGAGTTTAAATTTACATTTGAGATTTAATCTATATTCTTTCTGGTATGTTTACTACTCACTATGTGATGATTTTTTCATTTATATGTATTTTATGTTATGCAGTGCCCCCAAGAATAACAGTATTTTAACTACTGATGGGGCTACCCTGTTGAAATAAAACGAAATAAATAAATAAATGATATATCAAACAAGATTACAGCACACAGTTTACAGTGGCGAAAAAGATGTAACCTGCACATGGGGATTTGCAATGTGTTCAAAATGATTCCATGGTTGAGGTTTGAACTCTGATCAGGTCCCGCTCAAATCCTTACGTCTACTAACAGGCCTGATAAAAACCCGATTTAAATCGGTTTAAAAAAAAAAAAAAAAAAAAAAAAAAATCTGGATTTTTTTTTTTTTTTTTTTTTTTTTTACCTGATTTTTTTCTCTTCTCTATTTTATCCTGATTTTCCCGATTCCCCCTTATTTTCTCCATCTTCCCTATTTTGCCCTATTTTTTTCCCAATTTCATACTCGAAAGGGGGGAATGTTGTTAGATGCCATTTTTTCCCCGCGAATCCTCTTCTTTTTTTTTTTACTCAAGGGGTGCGTGGTTGAGGGGAAAACAAAAAACCTATTTTTTTTTTAGTGCTCACTATCACCCCTGACTAAGAACGCAAAAGTATTCGAGACTGTCGTTAAAATAAAAAGTAATGCGTATAAGCTCATCACGTATCATTATATGTGTGATGAAAATATGCACACACAAAAAACGGAGCACACTGAATGTGCCCCTCCCCCGCCCCTGGGGTGGGGTCTTTACTCAGATTTAGTTCGGACACAGTTGGGTGTGGCTGAAGCCTTCAACCCCATACCCATTTTCCAAAGGTAATTTTGGCAGAAAAGGGGAGGACTTTAGATGTAATTTAAAAAAAATTACTTTTGTATCTAGGATTTACTCTTTAGCGAGAACATGGGTGATTTATACCAATATCAAATTGAAATGGTCAACGCGATACAAAAATATTATGTTGTGCAATGGCCCGTCATCAAAATGGAATTAAAAAATAAAATAATAAATCATGGCTTTGTCTAGACAGATAAAAATGGGAGTATACAAAGCCGTTTCTTTGACTGAATTTGTAAAAGCTAAACATTCACACGTTGGCGACTCCTGACAGCAAAAACAAACAGCGATGTATTGCCATTTCTACCCACTTTCATCAATTTCTAATAAAATCTACATGTCTGGCTCTAATATTGATGTCAAAGTACTTTCTTTGAATCAGTTTTACAAAGTTTACATTTTGTCAGACATCCAATGGCGGCAGCAAAAAACACATCAACAACATTTTCAGCTGATCATGTTTTATCTTAATACAAAATTCAACAGATAGTGATGATAAGCAGTGATTCGAGCTTTTCTAAATGGGATGATCGAATGTTCGTGGAGTAATGATGCATTTGTAATCTATATATCATGTCAAATATAAAAGGGCTGCTAGTGTTAGGAGCTGGCAAGTTTAATTTGCACAGGAGCATTTTTCATGAAGGGGCACTTCGTATTTAGGAATGTAAAGTTAAAAACTATCGATAAGTGTTACGAGGAGAGTCAACTGATCAAAATAGGACGATTACAGAATGATATATCTAAGGTTGCTTCTTAGATATACAAAACGCTCAGAAATGTATCTTAAAAGTATATTAAAGAAGTATGTTTTAGAATTATGTCAAAGAAGTATGTTTTATAAATATATTATATAAATATATCATGGTGCAATACTACTGTTTATCTAAGAAGTTTATCTGCAAATTATATATTAAAGTATATATCTTAGATTTGAAGTATATCATAGAATTATATCTTAGAAGTATAACTGAGAATTTTATTTTAGAAGAATATAATAGAAATGTATATTAGGAGTATTTATTTAGTTATATCTGAGAAGTATATGATGCATATCTTAGAAGTACATGTTAAACTTGTATATAAGATGTACAGGCTTTGTTAGTAGTATATCCAAGAAGCATATCTTAGAAGTAAACTCTAGAAGGATATGAAGTATATCTAAGAAGTAAATCGAAGAAGTAAATCTTGGAAGTATTTCTTAAAAGTATATCATTGAAGTATTACTGAAAATTATATCTTAGAAGTACAGCTAAGAAGTGTATCTTGACAGATACATTTTAGAAGTATGTCATAGAAATATATCTTAGAAGAAGTTTTTACAAATATATAATAGAAGTATAGCTTAAGCTTTAAGTATGTACATCTTAGAAGTATGGCTTAGAATTACATCCTAGAAGTATGTGTGATAAGTATATCTTAAAAGTGTATCTTAGAAGTTTATTTTAGAACTATAAAATTATGTTCGAAGTATATGTTAGAATTATATATAAGAAGTATATCTAAGAAGTTTATCTGCAAATTATATTTTAAAGTATATCTTAGATTAGAAGTATATCTGGAAGTCTTTCTTAGAAATATATGAGAGAATTATAGCTTAGAAGTATATCTAAGAAGTATATACCTAGTCAGTATATGAAGCATATCTTAGAAGTATATCGTAGAAATATTATTAGAAGTATATCTTATATATATAATATATATATAGGTATATTTAGAACTATATATGAAACAATTATCATAGAAGAATATATCAGAGTTATATTAAAGAAGTATAGTTTTCCTTAGAAGTATAGTTTTCCTTAGAAGTATAGTTATCCTTAGAAGTATAGTTATCCTTAGAAGTATAGTTATCCTTAGAAGTATAGTTTTCCTTAGAAGTATATCATAGAATGATATCTTAGAAGTATATCATAGAAATATTATTAGAAGTATATCTTATATATATAATATATATAGGTATATTTAGAACTATATATGAAACAATTATCATAGAAGAATATATCAGAGTTATATTAAAGAAGTATAGTTTTCCTTAGAAGTATAGTTTTCCTTAGAAGTATAGTTATCCTTAGAAGTATAGTTATCCTTAGAAGTATAGTTTTCCTTAGAAGTATAATCATAGAATGATATCTTAGAAGTGTATCTTAGAAGTTTATTTTTGAATCTTAGAAGTATATCTTGGCATATCTTAAAAGTATATATTTGCATATTTTACAAGTATATTGTAGAAGTAACTGTTACAGTCTTCATTAAAGGGGGTTGCAAAGTCATCGATAAACGCAATTGGAAGTGGGGGGGGGGGCAGTTGCCCAAAATAAAACATTCACCAAATTGCATATTTTAGTGCATCTATCCTTCAACAGAAATGCATATATTAAATACAATAATGGGGAAAGGATACAGTCAAGCATTTTACATGACACTCCCACCCTTTCGAAACAAAATCCATTTCCACCCTTTGCGCGCATTTTATGAGAGTCCACATCTTGCTGTTCATATTTTCCTTTCATCAGTCATTATCGTCTGCAAGCCAGACATTATAACAGCCTGCACTTTTTCCTGCGTTTATTCACCTAAGCTTGGACAAAATTCTATATCTACAGAAAGAATGTGGGGGGGGGGGGGGAATGAAATATATGTCTGTATCTCTCTCTCTCTCTCTCTCTCTCTTTCTCTCTCTCTCTTCCTGTCTCTCTCTGTCTGTCTGTCTCTTCCCTCTCTTTCTCCACCAAGGGTTCGGTGCACAGGATCGTCTTGTAAACAAAATAGACATAAATACATGGTAAAGCGATATGGAAATGTCAAGTGATTTGTGCGGCCGTTTACCTTACGACTAGCCAAACGAACTATTTAAGTAGGTCTAGAGACCATCAGGTTTTTTTTTTTTTTTTTTGGGGGGGTGCTCTATTTTTGGGTTAGATGATGATTGGGGGTGGAGGGGTGATCAGCTGGTGCTAACGTATTGACAATGTAAATTCAAGCAAATCTATGGTCAATGTCTTTTTATTTTGATTATTTTTAAGTTTAATTATTTCCTCACAGTAATAACATTGCAAATGAAGATTCACATTTCATACCTTATAACAGATACATTTTTAAATTGACTTAAATGTTCCCCTAAACAATATTACAATTAAATGTGTGAATGTGTACATATATTTTATTTTTGGATAGCTTTATCTTCCTTTATTTTAAATATTCTCGAGGATTTTATTTTGGAACGTTTTTAATCTTACCGACGGTCCCATCAGACCCGCATAATTATTTAAATGTTGTCAGGATATTCATTTTGAAAAGGCCATGGTAAGCTTGAATAATTGCAAGGGTACGGGGTCTATGTAATCATAATGAAAGGTTTTATATCATTGAAGTGTAGTTCCTCATTTTTTTGTAGTTACCGATGGTAATTTTACTTCATGATGATGGTTGACGCTTCAATTTCGAGAATGTCTACAGCTGCTCCTATACTGTTGAGTTTTTGAGTCTCTTGCTGTATTTCCTCCTATGGCAGAGACGCAACGCGCCACAGGTTCGTGCTGCTGTTGTTGATATATTATAAATGCATCATTACTCCACGAACATTCGATCATCCCATTTAGAAAAGCTCGAATCACTGCTTATCATCAATATCTGTTGAATTTTGTATTAAGATAAGTAGTGCAGTCCTGCTTTAAGGCTTGGCTCCATATGTCCCAAGTCCGGTAATTGATGCTGAAGCTTCATGATAAAATTATCCATATACTGTGGGTAAACAAACATTTATAGAGGATGAAAATAATGTAAAACATATCATTGCGAAAGAAAAAATTAAGGTAAAACAAAAGATTGCAAAAGCCAATCATTGTAAAAGTAATTATTTCAAAAATTAGGTTATCGTAAAACAATTACAGAATATGCACTATATCGTTGAAACATATATAATCGAATTTAAAAAAACGGGATAGGGTAATACAGACATTATTTGGCCCAAGACGGGCCGACAGCTTTTTTTTCATATTTCGAGAGAGCAAAGCGAGCGACCAATAAAGTTGCTGTCCAATTATATTAGATGATGGGTACCTATAAAAAATGGAAATTCAAATGTTTTCAAGGGTTGCAGCCTTCTCAACGCTCCCATCAGTTCGCCTCCGGCAGTTTTGACCCCCCCCCCCCCCCCTCCCCACCCATGTGATCCAGTCAGACTTCACAAGGTCGGTAACCGTGAAGTATAATATTTTAACTTTCTTAATCATGTCTAACTTTAAACTTAATGTACGTCACACTATACATAACTTAAAGGAGTGCCTTTGCTCCGTTTACATGTCTTGTTTAATCAATCAGACTTTGAAGTGACATTCATGATTAACACGTCATTTTGAGCAGAAGAATATGACTTAACAGTCTCTATGCTTTTCAATTTTTGTCATTCATCAAATTCTATAAAATATACATGATTGTATAATCTCAAGTTATTAATCTATCCTCGACATATAATATTTCTAAAAATGTAATAATAATTTGACAAGCAAGGCAAACGATGGCGTGATAAATATCATTTTCACATTTAATTCATGGCAAATATCCATTGTAAAAACTTGATTTGACGGTTTTTGAACAAACTACTTGCCTTTAACAATGCCTTTAAATCGGTTCCCGCCGCACCCCATTATGAGCTAGCGAGTGCCATTAATTTGTCTGAAATTTAGAGGTATAAAGAAAACATAGAATGTTCAATTACACGGTTGTTGCCTGCCTCTATCATCCGAAAAGTACAACGTAAGTATTTTTTTATGAAAGAGTTTTTTTTTAAAGAGAGAGTGGTGGAAGAGAAAGG